>CAWYPQ010000124.1:0-20537 GCA_963965965.1 Trididemnum nubilum
AAACGGCATGAGTATACTAACTGTAGTATTGTACAAAATAATGTATAATGTTTTTGTTTTCCTGCAAAAGTTACTGGAAATGAACGTGTAATTTTGTTTTTAATGTTGCGATCAGCTGTATGTAGGGGAGATGTGGGACCCTTTAGACCCACGGGACTTTGGACCATAGCGCTTATCTCAAAAACTAAAAACAATGGAAGATCCGGATTTGAATTAAAATATTTCTTTTTTAAACATGGCAACATTGAGTAGATAAAAAATGGCAAAGTGAAGCAAGTTAAGGCAGCCGTTTAGCAAATTTTTTTGATGCACTAAAAGTAACTTATAAGAAATTATTTGGTGGCTTAATTGCTACAAAGTGTGGCGACATCAGAGACCAATAAATGAGTTTTGCGATAGTAGGTAGCAGCTTAGTTATGATGCAGTGCAAGTTATTTGAAAGATGCATTATCTTCAACTTCGCTTTCAGCTTCACTAAAAACTGGCGGACTAAGGGACCAATGGACCGGCTAAAGCAGGGACCTTTAGACCAGTGGTCCAAAGGTCCCCAAGTTTAAACCAGTGCTAAAAGGAGCACCACCGCAAAGTTTTGGGATTGCCTGTCGTAGCGGATGGATGAATAGCGACATTTTTTCACACAAGTTCTTGCGCATTTTTTCAAATTTATGAATGCGACTCCAAAATTCCTTCTGTTCTTTTCCTAGACAACCACATCAGTCATCTTTCCATTGAAGCAGTTGCAAAGGCAAGAAAAAAAGGAGTCCACATAAATACTTTTCCCCAAAACGCAGTCATCAAATGCAGCCTTTTGACATAGCGGTTTATGGCCATTCAAGCGGTATTATGCTTATTTTGCAATGCCTGTTTTAACATCGCATCCAAGAAGTACAATTTCAAGTTACGAAATTGCAGAAATCTCTGGAAACGCTTACGAGAGTGCAGTTACAGTGAAAAACATTACAGCTGGATTTGAAACAACAGGAATTCATCCATTTAACCCCCACATGTTTTTGGAAGATGAATTTTTGATGTCCCTCTAATGGAAAACGCTGCTGACGAGCCTGGCCTTGACATATTATCTGTGAGTCTGGTTGCTTCAACATCATCACTTCAACCCCAAACCTGCTATGATGATGAGATCAGTTTATTTGAAGATATCCGACCATATAAGGCTAATGCAGGCCCCGCGATGAAAAATAAACAAAGTAAAATCAGCAGTAATAATCATCACTCCAGAATGGAATAGACTCCTCTTACAACAGCAAAGCAAAAAATTCACAAGCAGTCTGTGTCAAGAAGAGATTCATCAAGCAGCAGTGAGAGCTGATTGAAATCTCTTCTCATTCTGATTCATCGGATGTTTTTGATTCTAGTGGGTAGAATACAACTGCTGATGAAGCAGAAGTCCTAGGGATGCACCAGTAGCTCAAAAAAAGAATGTGGGGGAATATGTGCTGGTCAAGGTCTTTTTAAAAACGAACTTATTTTGCTATTTTATTGCTTGTAGTATCGACAAACAGGATGAAGATGGTGATTATGAAGTCAAGTTTATGAAAACTTCATAAAAAAATAAAGATTTTTTTACCCCGAAGAGGACGACAGAGCCAGCGCCAAGCCAATTGACTTAATAAAGGCGCTTTCTGTTCCATCCTCAGTGGCGAGTACAAAACGCCTTGTTGGATTGTTAAAGTTCGGTGTGGATCTCGGTCTCTTTGGTCTCTATGGATCTCGGTCTCTATATGATGCATTTTGTTTTTTGGAATGTTGTATGTGAAAACTCCGTTATTCAGCAGAGCCGGCAAGACCCTAATCTTTGCTTTTATAGTAGTATTCTATGCATTCCGTTTAGTTAAATGTTTTATTGCCCATTATAAATAAGCGGTAATAAAAAGGTAACGAAAGCAAAAAGCACGCAGTGACGAGGGAATGCGAAAGACTAGAGTAGCAACCATTAAGCTGCACGGTCGCCGAGTCTGCATCTCCTCCACAACAAAAAGAGATACAAAGGCTTTTTGTTCTTTCTTGTTCGCTTACAATCATTTAATTGAATAAAAAGTGCTTTTTGCATAAATTTTAGACAAATGGTCTAAAGATCCCTCTAGGGTGGTCCAACGGACTCACCCCTTGGGGACCAATGGACCAAAAAAGTGGAAAATTTCAGCAGCAGTTTTTGCAAGGAAACGTGAAGCTTAGTTAACGGTTTTGCCTACACAAATTTGCTCAAGCTTAAAGTTTATTTTCGACAACATTTCACAATCCTTGTACTAGGAGAATACGCACACATCGCAAAAAAGTCAAAAACGGTCCAATGGTCCCCACAATTCCCGGGGAGATGTGGGACCTTTGGACCCCCGGGACCTTTGGACCATGCAGCTTGGCTCAAAAACTAAAAACTACAGAAGATCCCGATTTGAATCACAATATTTCTTTTTTGGTCGTGGCAACACTGAGTTGATCAAAAATGGCGAAGTGAAGCAGGTTAAGGCAGCAGTTTAGCAAGTTGCTTTTGATGCATGAAAAGTAACTTGTGAGAAATTATTTGGTGGTTTAGTTGCTAGAAAGTGTGACAAGATTAGAGAACAATAAATGCGCTTTGCGATAGAAGGTAGCAGCATAGTTGCCAAGCAGTGCAAGTTATTTAAAAAATGCATTATCTTTAACTTCGTTTTTTGTTTTACTAAGAAATGGCGGACTAGGGGACCAATAGACCGTCTAAGGTAGGGACCTTTAGACCGGTGGTCCAAAGGTCCCCAAGTTTAAACTTATCCAGTGAATAGTCAAAATCAGAATATTTTGTGCTCTCTTTGTGTTGCATTTTAAAAAACTTTAAAAAATTTACTTACTTTACCCAGAACTTTTATTATAATATCGGTGTGTATTGTTGCAGTAGCAGTTGAGGCATGCCTACCTTCAAAAAAGTAAGCAGAAACATGGCTTGTATTCCGAAGAAAAGCTGAAGATGGCGGTTGCTGATGTCATAGAAAATGGTTTTAGCTTGCGAAAAGCTGCTAATATACATGACATACCTCGCACTACTGTCAGAACTTATGTCAATAGGGCAAAGGAGTCAAATTCCCAGACGAAAAAATGCAGTATGGTAACAAAGCAAGTAAGAATACCTTTAAAACTAACTTATATAAGACTACCCGTACTGATAGTCAACTACCAGAAAGCAAATGTGAAAACACTTTTCCTTTACAACGTGGACAACAACTGAACAGTGAAGGTAATTTATAATGCAAACATACCATTTGCTAAGTTAGTTAAAAAACGTGTTAAAGTTGATGTAACTTTGCTCGACAACTAATCACTATAATATTATGAATCCAATTGCTTGCTGACATCTTTACGGCCTACTGTGAGAATCAATTGGTATCTTAGTCATTTTAATTTAAACCTGCTACCAGATAATAAGATTACGTTTGTTTTAGATTTTCAAGGCAATTGAGGAAGAAGCTTTAGCGAAGTACATAATCCAATACTCTAAAATGTTTTACGGACTTTCAAAACAACAAACTCGTCAGCTAGCGTTCAAATACGCCCTCATGAAAAATTTGGCCCATCCAAGCAGCTGGGATGAAAACGAAATGGCCGGAGAAGATTGGCTGAAAGGCTATCGCAGAAGGAACAACCAACTGAGTTTAAGACAACCGGAATTTACAAGCAAGGGTCGAGCAATCGGGTTCAACAAAAGTACCGTTAGCTTTTTTTTTGACAATTTTAAAGAAGTGTTAGACAAATTTAACACAATCCCACCCCAAAATATTTGAAATTTAGATGAAACAGGGATGACTACTGTGGTTAAATCAGGGCATATCTTGGCAGAGAAAGGAAGCAAACAAGTTGGTCGTATCTCTTCCGCTGTAAGGGGAGAAAATGTCACAATGTTGATTGAAGTCAATTAGGTGAGAGGAATTTTCTAGTAGATGTTTGCTGATGTCACTTTTATAGGAATTAGATGGTTTGTGTTCGTTGAGACGGAATTTAAGATTTCTTTTAAGACGGAATTTAATTTTCCGCAAGTACATGATAACTGATAGACTTAATTAAATTCCGTCTTAAAAGAAATCTTAAATTCCGTCTCAACGAACACAAACCATCTAATTCCTATAAAAGTGACATCAGCAAACATCTACTAGAAAATTCCTCTCACCTAATTGACTTCAATCAACATTGTGACATTTTCTCCCCTTACAGCGGAAGAGATACGACCAACTTGTTTGCTTCCTTTCTCTGCCAAGATATGCCCTGATTTAACCACAGTAGTCATCCCTGTTTCATCTAAATTTCAAATATTTTGGGGTGGGATTGTGTTAAATTTGTCTAACACTTCTTTAAAATTGTCAAAAAAAAAGCTAACGGTACTTTTGTTGAACCCGATTGCTCGACCCTTGCTTGTAAATTCCGGTTGTCTTAAACTCAGTTGGTTGTTCCTTCTGCGATAGCCTTTCAGCCAATCTTCTCCGGCCATTTCGTTTTCATCCCAGCTGCTTGGATGGGCCAAATTTTTCATGAGGGCGTATTTGAACGCTAGCTGACGAGTTTGTTGTTTTGAAAGTCCGTAAAACATTTTAGAGTATTGGATTATGTACTTCGCTAAAGCTTCTTCCTCAATTGCCTTGAAAATCTAAAACAAACGTAATCTTATTATCTGGTAGCAGGTTTAAATTAAAATGACTAAGATACCAATTGATTCTCACAGTAGGCCGTAAAGATGTCAGCAAGCAATTGGATTCATAATATTATAGTGATTAGTTGTCGAGCAAAGTTACATCAACTTTAACACGTTTTTTAACTAACTTAGCAAATGGTATGTTTGCATTATAAATTACCTTCACTGTTCAGTTGTTGTCCACGTTGTAAAGGAAAAGTGTTTTCACATTTGCTTTCTGGTAGTTGACTATCAGTACGGGTAGTCTTATATAAGTTAGTTTTAAAGGTATTCTTACTTGCTTTGTTACCATACTGCATTTTTTCGTCTGGGAATTTGACTCCTTTGCCCTATTGACATAAGTTCTGACAGTAGTGCGAGGTATGTCATGTATATTAGCAGCTTTTCGCAAGCTAAAACCATTTTCTATGACATCAGCAACCGCCATCTTCAGCTTTTCTTCGGAATACAAGCCATGTTTCTGCTTACTTTTTTTGAAGGTAGGCATGCCTCAACTGCTACTGCAACAATACACACCGATATTATAATAAAAGTTCTGGGTAAAGTAAGTAAATTTTTTAAAGTTTTTTAAAATGCAACACAAAGAGAGCACAAAATATTCTGATTTTGACTATTCACTGGATAAGTTTAAACTTGGGGACCTTTGGACCACCGGTCTAAAGGTCCCTACCTTAGACGGTCTATTGGTCCCCTAGTCCGCCATTTCTTAGTAAAACAAAAAACGAAGTTAAAGATAATGCATTTTTTAAATAACTTGCACTGCTTGGCAACTATGCTGCTACCTTCTATCGCAAAGCGCATTTATTGTTCTCTAATCTTGTCACACTTTCTAGCAACTAAACCACCAAATAATTTCTCACAAGTTACTTTTCATGCATCAAAAGCAACTTGCTAAACTGCTGCCTTAACCTGCTTCACTTCGCCATTTTTGATCAACTCAGTGTTGCCACGACCAAAAAAGAAATATTGTGATTCAAATCGGGATCTTCTGTAGTTTTTAGTTTTTGAGCCAAGCTGCATGGTCCAAAGGTCCCGGGGGTCCAAAGGTCCCACATCTCCCCGGGAATTGTGGGACCATTGGACCGTTTTTGACTTTTTTGCGATGTGTGCGTATTCTCCTAGTACAAGGATTGTGAAATGTTGTCGAAAATAAACTTTAAGCTTGAGCAAATTTGTGTAGGCAAAACCGTTAACTAAGCTTCACGTTTTCCTTGCAAAAACTGCTGCTGAAATTTTCCACTTTTTTGGTCCATTGGTCCCCAAGGGGTGAGTCCGTTGGACCACCCTAGAGGGATCTTTAGACCATTTGTCTAAAATTTATGCAAAAAGCACTTTTTATTCAATTAAATGATTGTAAGCGAACAAGAAAGAACAAAAAGCCTTTGTATCTCTTTTTGTTGTGGAGGAGATGCAGACTCGGCGACCGTGCAGCTTAATGGTTGCTACTCTAGTCTTTCGCATTCCCTCGTCACTGCGTGCTTTTTGCTTTCGTTACCTTTTTATTACCGCTTATTTATAATGGGCAATAAAACATTTAACTAAACGGAATGCATAGAATACTACTATAAAAGCAAAGATTAGGGTCTTGCCGGCTCTGCTGAATAACGGAGTTTTCACATACAACATTCCAAAAAACAAAATGCATCATATAGAGACCGAGATCCATAGAGACCAAAGAGACCGAGATCCACACCGAACTTTAACAATCCAACAAGGCGTTTTGTACTCGCCACTGAGGATGGAACAGAAAGCGCCTTTATTAAGTCAATTGGCTTGGCGCTGGCTCTGTCGTCCTCTTCGGGGTAAAAAAATCTTTATTTTTTTATGAAGTTTTCATAAACTTGACTTCATAATCACCATCTTCATCCTGTTTGTCGATACTACAAGCAATAAAATAGCAAAATAAGTTCGTTTTTAAAAAGACCTTGACCAGCACATATTCCCCCACATTCTTTTTTTGAGCTACTGGTGCATCCCTAGGACTTCTGCTTCATCAGCAGTTGTATTCTACCCACTAGAATCAAAAACATCCGATGAATCAGAATGAGAAGAGATTTCAATCCAGCTCTCACTGCTGCTTGATGAATCTCTTCTTGACACAGACTGCTTGTGAATTTTTTGCTTTGCTGTTGTAAGAGGAGTCTATTCCATTCTGGAGTGATGATTATTACTGCTGATTTTACTTTGTTTATTTTTCATCGCGGGGCCTGCATTAGCCTTATATGGTCGGATATCTTCAAATAAACTGATCTCATCATCATAGCAGGTTTGGGGTTGAAGTGATGATGTTGAAGCAACCAGACTCACAGATAATATGTCAAGGCCAGGCTCGTCAGCAGCGTTTTCCATTAGAGGGACATCAAAAATTCATCTTCCAAAAACATGTGGGGGTTAAATGGATGAATTCCTGTTGTTTCAAATCCAGCTGTAATGTTTTTCACTGTAACTGCACTCTCGTAAGCGTTTCCAGAGATTTCTGCAATTTCGTAACTTGAAATTGTACTTCTTGGATGCGATGTTAAAACAGGCATTGCAAAATGAAGCATAATACCGCTTGAATGGGCCATAAACCGCTATGTCAAAAGGCTGCATTTGATGACTGCGTTTTGGGGGAAAAGTATTTATGTGGACTCCTTTTTTTCTTGCCTTTGCAACTGCTTCAATGGAAAGATGACTGATGTGGTTGTCTAGGAAAAGAACAGAAGGGAATTTTGGAGTCGCATTCATAAATTTGAAAAAATGCGCAAGAACTTGTGTGAAAAAATGTCGCTATTCATCCATCCGCTACGACAGGCAATCCCAAAACTTTGCGGTGGTGCTCCTTTTAGCACTGGTTTAAACTTGGGGACCTTTGGACCACTGGTCTAAAGGTCCCTGCTTTAGCCGGTCCATTGGTCCCTTAGTCCGCCAGTTTTTAGTGAAGCTGAAAGCGAAGTTGAAGATAATGCATCTTTCAAATAACTTGCACTGCATCATAACTAAGCTGCTACCTACTATCGCAAAACTCATTTATTGGTCTCTGATGTCGCCACACTTTGTAGCAATTAAGCCACCAAATAATTTCTTATAAGTTACTTTTAGTGCATCAAAAAAATTTGCTAAACGGCTGCCTTAACTTGCTTCACTTTGCCATTTTTTTATCTACTCAATGTTGCCATGTTTAAAAAAGAAATATTTTAATTCAAATCCGGATCTTCCATTGTTTTAGTTTTTGAGATAAGCGCTATGGTCCAAAGTCCCGTGGGTCTAAAGGTCCCACATCTCCCCTACATACAGCTGATCGCAACATTAAAAACAAAATTACACGTTCATTTCCAGTAACTTTTGCAGGAAAACAAAAACATTATACATTATTTTGTACAATACTACAGTTAGTATACTCATGCCGTTTCCAATTTAGCGACTAGATTTTCAACGCAACGCATTGACAGAAGTTGATGGTAGCTATTACACATTAAATCGAATGAGAAAAAAAATTTAATAAAAGAAAAAAACCATCCTGTACCGCGTAATAATTAATACCGAACGATTGTAAGGTATTATACAGTAAATAAAGTATTGAAGAGTTGCCAATTTTTTTTTTGCCAACTTTGCGGCCTTATCGGTTTTTATAAAGCAATGATTGTTCAGTAATATGTTAGCACAAGTTGACTAAATTTTAATTAATTGAATTGACTCATGATTGGATGAACAGAGAGGAAAAAAATCGAGCAACAGCACTTCACTTCATCATCCAATGCGGCTAAAATGAATTATGGAAAGAGCACGTTGTGAATTTAACCGGAGAAATTCCTTAAAGCATGCAATCTTTTGGATTACGGGATAGCTAATGAGTCTTATGTGCATAATGTCAGCATTAGGGTATAGAAGATTACCTCCACTTATGCCTGTGATCAAAGATTGATTGAAGCTGGTTTCATCCTCATCGCTGGATGGACACTGTGCGAAGTTTACATCCTCGCAATATAATTTCTTCTTGATGTTATAACAACAATTACTGCCAATATTAGCAATCACGGAAATGGTGTTGTTTTGCAGAGCTAATGTCTTCCTTAACAGCAATTTTCCACCGGCAAGCTGTCTGTACTGTCCAAATTGGATTGTAATTAATCGGTTTGGAGTTTACCAAGTAAAACACATTTTGCTCAGAGTTTGCAAATCCAATACTCAGATATTTCTTGAAGACCATAGGGAGGTATAACAAAGCACCAAAAGTTTCTTTTGTCAGCTTTCCACCAGCAGTTTAAAAATAAACCCATTTGAAGTTGAAAATTGGCCCATAATTGACTTATACACTACATCTATAAGGCATGACTACGAAAAGTAAATTCACAATGAGAGTAGGTTGACAAGACAGTGAGAGTAGGTTGACTGCTCAAGCACTGGCTGTAAAATGCTTGCTAGCCATTTGGCAAGTTCATGGTGGGAAGAACCGACCATGGACAGGATTGGCCTTAATGGCGTGCCTACCTTGTGTGTTTTGGGCAATCCGTACATTCGCGGTCTTTGTGAACCCGTAGGGCGTACCTCATCATAGACTTGTTTAGGTAGCTGCTCTGAGTTCAATAACTCTCGTAATCGGTTCTGAAGTTTTGTCCCTATGGTAGCTGTTCTGTCAGCCGTAGCGGCTGGGCCAAGACATTCGAATTTTGATGCGTGATTCAGGATGTTTCCCATTTTTGTTACGTAATCACTTTTGTTCAAAATGACTATGCCTGATCCTTTATCGGGGCGAGTGAGAAGGATTTCATCATTTCTACGCAAGCTTTTGATGGCCTGGTAGCATTCGTTCTGCATCAGGAAGTCATGTTTTTCAATTTGACTGTCACTGTAGCTGTGTACCAGGTCAGTGAGTCGGGCTTTCAAAGCGTTTTGCGTATCAATAGAGCACGCTTTGTGATGTTGTAATTGCGCCCATAGTGACTCGAACTCAGCGAACAATTGCTCTTTACGCACAGTTTTGGGTGATAGGCAAAAATTGAGTCCATGTCTAAGTACGAACTCCTCCGTGTCCGACAACACATAGTCTGAGAGGTTCTGAATGTGCTTTTTCCCGTCACTCAGCACTGTACCAAAACGTTTGCGTCTGAGTATCATGATCAACCGACCATGTTTAGACTTCGTTTTCCGTTCAGTTCGTTCATCTAGCTTTTTTCGTTATGTCATATTAGTTTTACTTTTGTTTGCAAGGTGGTGCATGCATGTAGTCGTGTTACTTAAGTACTTTTTATATCGTTTGCATTTTAATGTTTTCACGTCTCATGCTATAACGCTCAATGTGTTTTTTGCGCCTTCCTTGCGTCTTCGACGTGAAATAAATAAATAAATAAATAAATAATAGCTTGGCTAGACATCTGCACAGTCCTGACATTGTCAGCCACAGTCCTGACATTGTCAGCCACAGCCCTGACATTGAGCGTTTTTTTCTCAAGATAAGATCATGAGAAACACCAAACGATTGAGAACACTTTGCACAGCCTACCGGGCATATTGGACAAAGGCTCGCAAATTTCTCTCTATGTTTGACACTATTCGACTGTGCAGATATCTAGCCGAGCTAGATGAACAAACTGAACGGAAAACGAAGTCTAAACATGATCGATTGTTCATGATACTCAGACGCAAACGTTTTGGTACAGTGCTGAGTGACGGGAAAAAGCACATTCAGAACCTCTCAGACTATGTGTTGTCGGACACGGAGGAGTTCGTACTTAGACATGGACTCAATTTTTGCTTATCACCCAAAACTGTGCGTAAAGAGCAATTGTTCGCTGAGTTCGAGTCACTATGGGCGCAATTACAACATCACAAAGCGTGCTCTATTGATACGCAAAACGCTTTGAAAGCCCGACTCACTGACCTGGCACACAGCTACAGTGACAGTCAAATTGAAAAACATGACTTCCTGATGCAGAACGAATGCTACCAGGCCATCAAAAGCTTGCGTAGAAATAATGAAATCCTTCTCACTCGCCCCGATAAAGGATCAGGCATAGTCATTTGAACAAAAGTGATTACGTAACAAAAATGGGAAACATCCTGAATCACGCATCAAAATTCGAATGTCTTGGCCCAGCCGCTAAGGCTGACAGAACAGCTACCATAGGGACAAAACTTCAGAACCGATTACGAGAGTTATTGAACTCAGAGCAGCTACCTAAACAAGTCTATGATGAGGTACGCCCTACGGGTTCACAAAGACCGCGAATGTACGGATTGCCTAAAACACACAAGGTAGGCACGCCATTAAGGCCAATCCTGTCCATGGTCGGTTCTTCCCACCATGAACTTGCCAAATGGCTAGCGAGCATTTTACAGCCAGTGCTTGAGCAGTTTTCCACAAACTGCGTAAAAGACACATTTACTTTCGCGCAAACCATGCAAGACCAGGTTATAGAAGGAAAAGATGTCTATTTGTGCTCATTTGACATTTCAAGCCTATTTACCAATGTACCTCTCAAGGAAACGATCGGCATATGTGCGGAAGCCTTGTACAAAGACCCTTCTTCCACACCTCCCATCCCCCAAGCGGTATTTATTGAACTAATGGAAAGGGTTATGTCCTCCGTAGAGTTCAGCTTCAATGACACTATGTACAAACAAACGGACGGAGTAACGATGGGCTCACCACTGGGCCCAGCATTAGCGAACATCTTAGTTGGATATCACGAGTTCAAACTATTTTCCTGCGTTCAAAAACCGACTATTTATTTTTGATATGTTGACGACACCTTTGCCATCTTTAAACAACGTTGACGCTTTCTTGGTCACGCTTAATCGTCTACAACCTGCTCTCAAGTTCACGTTTGAAAAAGAACGTGATGGCAAACTTCCATTTATAGACATTCTAATGGAAAGAACTGAACTTGGTTTCGAGACCAGTGTATACCGAAAGCCCACGCAAACGGAAAACGAACCTAATCGCCACGCTGGTACACTTGCACTTATGATATGTACAAAAAACAAGCTTAAGCAAGAGATTGATTTTATCAAAAAGATCTTGCTTGACAATGGGTACCCTGAAGATATAGTACTCAAGCACATATCTAAGAAAATTGCACAATTTTCTACAGCCAAACCCTTTGGACCAGAAAAGTGTCCAGTGTACCTTAGAGCCCCGTGGATAGGCTCAGCTTCTCAGCAATTAGAACATCAAGTTAAAAGTGCTAAGCAAAATTGTTACGGAGCAGTGTCACCACGCTTGATTTTCTCAAGATGCATGCTACCTGCTGCCAAAAAGGATGTGCTACCTGCCAATCAAAGAAGTATGGTTATTCATGAATGCATGTGCCACTGTGATAGTCGGTACGTAGGTCGCACTACTCAAAGGCTTCAGGAATGCATCAAGCAACATGTTCCAAAAGCAATAAGGCAAAAAACCACTCTTACTCAGAAACAGGAAACCCACCGATCTCAACCAACCAGAACCCAGCCAAATAGAAAATGCAAACCAAAAAGTAAGACTCAATTCGAACCAGAGAGCGATTCAGCCATTGGGCAACATTTGTTGGAATCTAATCAGTGCACACGCTACTATTCTGATTTGCAGTTCAAAATCCTAACCACAGCTCGCTCTCAGTTTCACTTGAGCCTGTTGGAAGCGGTTTATATTTCACGGAAAAAAACAGGTTTGTGCATGCAAAAACAGTTCGTATTCCCTCTACAACAGTTTCGGAAAGATCAAAGCCTGCTGTCATTGGATAGATTGCGTTTCTCCTTACTGTGCAATCTCCTTAAAATGCAAGATCCTGCTCACGACAGACCAAACCAGACAGAGATCACAACTGAAAAGTTCTGTCCGAAAAGCTTATTGTGAAAGCAAAATAAAATCGACTTTATTGAAAATCATATTTAAATTCTGCACCATTTCAAAATTGTTCATAAATAAGCTCTAATGTTAAATTTTATTTTGCCCGATTTTCTTAGAGTAGAAAGGTCCTATGATAGAGCAAAATGCCCTATTTTGGCATATTTTTGCTGTTCAACTAAAACTGCAGCCAAATTTATTGAAAAAAGTACATCATGCATTGGTAGCACATGCTCATTTCCAGAAAAAAAAATTGTGCTAAAATCAGTAGCGTACGCAGGATTTTGAAAAGGGGGGCCAAAAACTTCAGAAAATTTGAGAGAAACATAGATCAGGATCTGAAATTGCCACACTCAAATTTCTTCCCATTTTTCGCCCAAAATCAGGTGAAGAGCCAAAAAAAGGTCTTCACTCAAATTTCGTTCCATTTTTCGCCCAAAATCAGGTGAAGAGCAAAAAAAAGGTTTTCACTCAAATTTCGTCCCATTTTTTGCCCAAAATCAGTTGATTTCGAGCCCAAAGCCTGATGCCCAACTTGCAAGGGGGGGGGGGGGGCATGCCTCAATTGTGCTCACTTTTTTATGCAAGTTTGCAATTCTGGCGACCCAAAGGGGGGGCTCAGGGGCGTATTTAGGGTGGCATTGGGCCATGCCCCCCTTTGGGTTGCCAGGATTGCAAAACTGCATAGAAAAGTGAGCAAAATTGAGGCATGGCCCCCCCCTTTGCAAGTTGGGCATCAGGCTTTGGGCTCGATATCAACTGATTTTGGGCGAAAAATGGAACGAAATTTGAGTGAAGACCTTTTTTTTTTGCTCTTCACCTGATTTTGGGCGAAAAATGGGACGAAATTTGAGTGTGGCAATTTCAAATTCTGATCTATGTTTCTCTCAAATTTTCTGAAGTTTTTGGCCCCCCCCCCCTTTTCAAAGTCCTGCGTACGCTACTGGGGGGGCCATGGCCCAATGGCCCCCCTAAATACGCCCCTGGCTAAAATTAACAATAAAAACCGAAGTCACGCACTATCAGTAGGGCATTTCAAACACATCACAAATAACCCAGTAAGCCCAGCAAAGTACAGTAATATCCTCAGTATCAAATTCACAAACATTTTAAGTTCTCAGGATGTTAATATTATGAGCAATTGAGCATTATGATCAGTGCACACTTAATTGCAGTGAACGCTTTTGTTTGAAGGCGAAGCTCGCCGCGATGCGGTGTTTACAGCTACTTTGAAGTACCATCAACCAGGTACGGATACAACAGAATGAATACAAACAAGTTTAGAACGAGCTAGTTTTAGAATAATCATGCTCCTACGGTTTGCGTTTGATTAATTACTCTGGTTGTGAGCTGATTAAAAAATTATGTTTGCATGCAAGTTGCTAACAATGCACTTGATGCCAATGTTTGCTACGCTAGATAGGTCCTGATAAGGTTACCTTAACCTGCAACAAAATTATCTTGCATCAATTGCCGATTTTTTTTTCTTTTTCAGAATTATTGTAAGTATTTTAGTTATCAATTATCTTGGATGTACAACGCCACAGAGCTGCCAACCATACATAACTTACAAGCACGAGGAGCTAGTCGAGCAAAACTCACGCAGGGAGCCGCACTCAAGCGTAACAATACGTCGCTTTCGTAAGCAGAAAAGCTTCTACTACGTAATTGCTATCCCCTGAGGATGGTATCGCTGCCCCAACCCTAACTGTAACGCAAGGTTTTGAAGCAAAAAAAGATAGCTTTGTGCAGTGCATCTCCTTCCAAGTTCCTGCATACTGTATCGCACATGCACAACCCAACCGCGATTCAAACCCGAGTGCGGAGGGTTGAGAGCAGAGTATGATAACCACTACACCGCCCAGCTTGCAGCAATGTGGTGACAAAATGTCGTATTTAAACCAAATGTATGAGAAAAAGGCAATGGCTCGTGCGTGAGCGTTTGCATGACTAGCTTCTACTCTTACAAGCTGAAAGATTTGAGAGTGATATGTGTAAAGATATGGATCAGCAGCAGAACTTTTGTAAAAATCAGAGCATATGCTGATATTACGAAAACATATAGCAAAAATCATAATCAGCCAACATGCTATCAAAGCATTCATCAAATGCCTTAAACAGCCTGGTTTTCTTTTTCGTATGAACAGTTATTTACTGGTTTCTGATATTTTTAAAATTTTTAAATTGATTTGTTGCTTTTCATTTTCTCTTAATTTAACACGAACACAAAATATGCTGTACATCATTTAATAAAAGTATGTTCTGATTTCTGAATATTTTTTGGACTTCCAAGCTTACGTTTGACTTTGAACATGACAGCTGATAGGCTAAGTTCATGGAGAGAAAGCATTCAAGAAGTGAATTTATCTGCTTCGTGCCTATAAGCACCTATATTATAATTGTTCAACCAGGTGCTTAATTTAGCTAATTACTGTAACCCAGCCACATAGGTGGGCGCGGTGCTTTGCAAAAGTACCGGTAATCGGTACTTTGCTAAAATTAGTACCGCGATATCGGTACTTTCAAATTAAAAGTACCGCGGTACTTTTGAGGTACTTTTTAAAAAAAAAAAAAAATTTGACTGATTGACCTCGTTTACGGGATTGTAAATCATCACTTTTAGCAATTTGGTTCGTTTCCGCGACTAGTGCGAACTTCGTAGACTAAAGGTGTGTTTAGACTGGATGCGAAGCAACGCAAAGCGAAGGTTGGCGACCTTCGCCAACCTTTGCGAGTGGTCGATTACGTCACTCGCGAAGGTTGCCAACCTTCGCGAGTGGTTGCTAATCTTCGCGACTGGTCGCTTCATAGGCTAATTTTTAATAACTTACTTTTGAAATGTATTCAATGAGCAGAAAGCTTTGTATACTTTATTACTGAAGCGCTACTATAGTAATCACAGGTTCTGTTTCGTCATAGAGCGCTGGAATTACCGGTAAAACGAAGATTGAGTTTATATTATGACATCAATTTGGAATTAAAAAGAGTAGTCATTTCTTCAAAAACGTAGTAGTACTTAGCCTATTTACTAGCTATCAATGATTTGTTCAGATCCTTCCATTGAAAACTTGCCACAATCTGTTTTGACGATGACAGTTCTGGGTTTTAATGCAGAAATGCAAAAAGCTGGAAGCAGATGTCAAAAGTTCTCTTTAGGTGTTTACTCAGTTAACAAATCCTTAAACGCTTTCACCATCTGTGTCTCATTATGGTAGTGGTAGGTCAACCGGTATCTTGTAGAGTGTAGACTAATAGGCTAGTCTACAGGTACATTTAAAGCATTAACTATGTTGTTTTTTTGATGTGATTTTTCTTTTTCAGGAAAGCATGTTATGATACCTGTAGTAAGCTTAAACAGTTGTTTGTATTTGTTATTTAGTGCTGTTTATGAAGAGAGAGAGACTTCTTTATTTAGCAAGTGACGCGTAAAGCAAAGACAAAAAAAACTGACACTCTGCAAAACCATACTTCATTCGTTCGTAACAAACATCACATTTTTCCAAATTTCTCAAGTGTAAGCAGCAGGGATACGGATAGTTCATACGTGCAGAAAAGTGGGATTAGCAGCGCCCCACGCAAATGTGTGGTTATGATAACATTATCCTGGATACAGATTAGTTATACACTGTTTCTTTAGGCAGAAAATACCAGCGCATCCCTTTGCCTGCACTTAAAACTAACAGTGCAAATTATGCAATACAATACACAGTCACTTGGCAAGGAGACAGCAAAAAGACCAGAAGGTCATCAAGGTCAGCTGCCACCTTACCAATTAGAGTTTTTGATTAAGTAGTGCACAAAGTGAGATATTCACTGCATACATCAAAATGAAACAAATGTGACGAAACACAAACAAAACAAAAAAACATAATACGGTCTTTTATTCTAACTTAGTCTTAAGACAGTCATGGTTACATAGCTTATTAAAAATGGGATGCAGGTAAGGTGAAACATTATAATTTACATTACTGGTGCTTATCATGTCATCAATAAACAGAATTGACAAAACAATTGATTTAAAACACAACTGTAATGTAAGGTTTTGACATGATTAGTAGGGGGAAGATGGGGTACAATGGGACGTGGGGCACAATAGGACACGCTGATTATAAAAAAAACTGCACAACTCTGAAACTTTGTATTTGTAAGGTTGTTTCGTCTTACCAAACCCTTGCTTTTTCTAAAAAAAAATTGTTCAATAAAAGTTTTGGTACTGAGATATTACAACTTGGTAAAGTTTGGAACTTAAAAGTTTTGTTTTTTGTTACGACATGCAAGCGAAGTTTTGTGGGTAATAGTTGCAGGATTTTCTTGAAAATGCTGTTGGAATGACATCAATTAATTATCGGTTTGCTGGTATATTTTTAGTTTTTATTAATGTTGGAGTAAACGGATAGGAGACAGTTTTAGTAAGGTTGTGCTCTAGGGGCACAATGGGACAATGAAAAAGGGGCGCAATGGGACAATCAAAATTTTAATGTTTTCTAATCTTAGACGTAAACCTATGTCAAAAAGCATATGTAGTTTGAAGAAAAAGACAAGTAATTCATTTATTGTTTTATTTTTTGTCAGTAAGTGACTGTAACATGATAAAAACTCAAACTTAGCCTTGCAGAAAGAAATGCCTCACAAGTTCAGTTTGTGAATCAAAGCTTTTAAGATTGGACTTCAGTAATGAGGCAGATATGTGTACTGGAATCACCACACTCATGGACAATCTATAACGACAAAGCTTTAAGAGGTTACTATGACATGTAGGCTAATAAGCCAAAGTTTTGCATAACACCTGGCTCCAGATTTTAAACTGCAAATAATTACAGTTATATATAGAACTTGTGTAGGCTACTGAATGACATATGGTGTGATGAGAAACTCTATGTATCATGTTAAATGCTGTTCTAATTTTTTAAATGTTTTAACAGTGTAATTTGTTTAGTGATTATTATTGATTCAACTTTAATCTTGAACATTATGAGCTGTAATACAAGTATAAGTAACAATATAACAATTCTGATGATGGCGATGATGAGTCAATTTTCAGTTCCACTGAAAATACAAACAAATGCCCTGAAGTCGACAGTTATGTGCTGGTAGAGTTTCCTTCTCAACCAGTTAAATATTATGTGGGACAAATCACTCAACCTAAAGATGAAGATAGAGACTTTGAAATTGTTTATTTGCACAAGAAGCGTCATGTCGCAGAGTTTTTCTTCCCTGAAATTTCAGATATTGCATCTGTTCAAGAAGATGATATTAACCTATGTTACCTGCTCCAATTGAATGTGGCTCTGCTAGCAGACAGAGATCAAGTGTTTAATTCACTTGTAGTTTTGGTCTGTTGAACATACGCTAGATCAAACAACGACAAATATACCAGCTTCACTTTTTTTTCACTCAATCTGATTCATCAATCCTACCATCACCATGTTTATGAAATGTTTTATTCATGTTAAACTGTTTGATGCTGATCTTAACAACTGGGTAAAAGCTATGCTAGCTATGGTACTTTGTTGCAACAAAAATGTAATTTTGCTTTTGGTATTAAACTAAATTGTTTTTATTTTATGGCTACACTCAGCTGTAATAGCTTTGTCGTGCTACTTGTGTGATTGCGATACATTTTAGCTGTGTGAAATGTGTTGTTTGAAATGTTACTTGAGATATATTAGATACTTTTTGATCATAACTACACTGGTGTTGTGATTTAGCTTAATGCAAACCTTTAATTGAGGAGGTTAAGCTAGCGAAGAATATTCTTTTTTTAACGAAAATTGTCGAAAACACAAAATCAAAAAACTTTTGCTCCATGTTGAAGATTTTATGTTCTGGTGAACCTATATTCAATAGCATGTAACTTAAATCCTCCAGCATTACTTTATTTTCAACCTAAATTATCCAATTAGGCGCTCTAAGTTCTGTCCCATAGTGCCCCGTGGCTTGTCCCATTGTGCCCCATGCATGGGGAACAATGGGACAATTTTTTCAATTTTTATTTTTTGCAACAAAAGCTTAATTATTGAGTATAGTTTCGTAATTATGATTGATAATGTTAAGGTTGAAGGAGTAGTACCTACACACAAAATTTGAGCTTTCCACTAATTGTAGTTTTGAATTTATATTAAATTATGTAATTTTTGTCCCATTGTGCCCCATCCTCCCATACGATGCAATCAAATGACATGTTAGCAATTTTACAAAAGCTTTGAAGTGATTGGCAGATTTTGTTAACGCTATGAGTGAAACTGAAAGCTGGATTTATCATCAGTTATGTAGTGGATTTTTTGCTTATTTTGCAATGGATTGCTGTGTTGATTTGCTGGAGAAAGCAAAAAGACATTGCAGTTTTTGCATGATTTGACACTATCATCGAAGGACAAGAATTTAGCGCAGTAATACCAACAGTTGCTTTGAGGAAAAGTCAGCTTCTAAAACTAAGTTTGGTGTTTTACTTGCAAGCGGAGCGCATATCGATGTTTAGTGCGAAGTTAAATGCTTTCGAGAGCATTTTATTTGTTTGCATTTTCTTGTGGTAGGTACCAGTAGGCTACGTTGCGACGGTCGCGTTTACCTCAAAGGGCTTCGCTCCAAACCACCGTTTGTAAGATACAGACAAACTTATAGCTGTAAGGTCAAGCCCCCTCTTCTTAGCAAGTTTTTGGTTACGTCCCTGACAAAAAACATTTAGATTTTTTTATGTGAAAATTGTTACTCAAGCATTTAAATAAAAGTGTGTTAGTTCTCACATTTTCATGTAACTGACGCTTCCTTTCCCAGTCCAATTATTATTATTATAAATGCTGTATCAAGTTTTTTGTTTAGTGGTGACTAATGAGAATGGAACAACATTAATAATAGTAACCTCAGCAAAAAAAATAGAACTCGCTTTCTACTGGTTAGATATGTATTGGCTTTCTAGTTCATCTAAATACACTGACTGTAATTGTAATGATTGAACTTCAGACCTAAAATAGTTTACTTTGTCACTTTATTCACCATGTAAAGCAGTTAAAATTTTAAGAGACAGTAAAAATATTTTAAAATTCACAAACAACTAAATTCAGATATTACACAATGACACAGTAAATGAATATTTAACACACTTCTATTTTTATCACATAGGATTGGAGTGAAAAATCACTACCAGACTACAATATTCATGATTATAAAACTTGGGCTAGTCCAAAACCATTGCTTCCAGTTCAACTTGATCACGGTCACAAACCTTTAGAAACAAGAAGACTTTTAAGAGGACATTCAAAAGAAAAAATTCCATGTTTGTAGCTATTCAAAGAAGTGACTACTAATTAGGCCAATCCAAAAGTTAATAGAAATTTTTCGATTTTTTGTATCTATCTATCTAGCTCTTGTATGTAGCAGTGTAGCTTGAAACCAATTCTAAATACAGTTTTATTCACCAAGTTGGCTAGGCTAGACAGTGAAAAAACTTTTGCAAGTTTTCCAGTATTCAAGGAATTGTTCAATTGCGGTTACTTTTAAAACAACAAGCTAACAAACAATGGGTAAAAACACTATCAACACATTCAAAACTATCCTGTTGGTGGGTTATTTTATATTCTGAAAAAACAACAACACCATGTTAGTTTAAGTTTACTTTAAGACAAAAAAGCAAAAGCTGCTCAGCCAAAAGAACCACTGGACTGATACAATAGCTTTTGCTATGCTGCACAGAATAAAAAGTTTTGTTTTAAAAGTTAGATGTCGTCGGGCTAGGCCTACTGCTTTGGTGTATTCATTATAATGAAGCAATGAGATCCAGCATAGCTATGAAAAATCACTCTAGGATTTACAGCCATAGCTGTCTAGATCCAAATTAACTAGGCTAGCCTAGGGCTATCGCGAATCTAACTTAGCGAACAACCTACTCTTTGGACTGATAAATAGGCGCTAAACCATACCAATATACTATTTAGATTATTTTCTAGCAAACTGCGATCGTAAAAATCCGATCAGTGATTTAGTAGGTTATCCTACTACAGCCTGCAAACAAGTGATGTTGTGCAACTGCTCGCGAAGGTTGCGACCGGTTGCAACCTTTCG
>CAWYPQ010000125.1:0-21958 GCA_963965965.1 Trididemnum nubilum
GCAAATCTGTTGACATAAAAATGCGCAATGGTTCTAGAAAGATGCTCAAAGACTTTGTTTCTTCAATGCAACAGTTAGCAAATGGTGTAGGAATTACTGTAGCTGGTAATAAAAGAACTTTTTATGAAAAGTTGCTTTGCGCATTTGGGGATACACCAGCAGCCCAAAGTATAGGTGGCTTTAAAGAGGGTGTGGGTGCTGCAACAAGCCCTTGCAGAACATGCAATATTTTGAAAGAGAATATGGACAAAGTGTTACACCATGATGCATGTCCTATACGTTCTTATGAAGAACATACACAACGCCTTGAGCAACTCAACTTGATGAATTCTCATGACAGAGCACACTGGTCCCAACAATGGGGGATTAATACAAAAACGTTTATCCATGATGTTCGCGAGTTTGATGTCACAAAATGTATATTGCATGATCCAATGCACATTTTGCTTGAAGGAATCTGTAAAACAGAGCTGCAAAATCTTTTACTTCATTTAATATATTGCCAAACGTCATTTTCTTTGGACGAGTTGAACAGACGTTTAATGTTTTTTGAATATGCTGATAGAGATATGCGTGATAAGCCACAAAAGATAGAAAAAAAGCACTTATCAACAGAAAGTACTTTTCCCCAAACAGCAGCTAGCATGTTAATTTTAATGCATTCTTTTCCATTTATCCTATTTGATTATGTCTCAATGGATAATGATCATTGGTTAAACTTTCTTCGTTTGCTTCAGATAGTGCTTCTTTGCACATCATCAATGGTTTCTGAAGAAACAGCGGTTGAATTGCAATGTTTAATTTCCTTGTATTTGCATACAGTTTCAAAGCTTTATCCTAATAGGTCATTTTCACCTAAAATGCACTATTTGATACATTTTCCTCGACAATTAAAGTTATTTGGACCATTAAGGACACGCTGGTGCATGAGATTTGAAGGAAAACATGCCTTTTTCAAACAGAAACGATTCTTCAATTTTAAAAACTTGCCATTAACCCTTGCACAGCTTCATCAAAGATGGATTTGTAGTAAAACAATGAGTGGCTCTGTACTTGAGGACAAAAAGTATAGCACACCACAACCAATGCAAAATGTTATTATTGAAGATATTGCTGAAAATCATGAAGTTCTAAATTACTTGAATGCTCTTCATGCTATTGGTGCAAGCAGTTCTGATCACATCATGTTGTGCAGCTCAATCCGAGTTAACAATTTGGATTATGAACCTGGAACAGTGCTTAATAATGGTTTCTGCAGGAACACTGGTTTACCGTTTCTACTTGTGATAAAAAAAATATATGTGTTTGATTCACTGCAATTATTTTTCTGCAATGATATGTCGGTTGTTTCTTTTGAAAGCAAACTGAATGCCTTTCATGTGGAGTCGTCAGCTACTCACACTATTGTTTCCTTTGCTGAATTATTCTGCAAATGGCCGCAATTAGTTCACACATGTGAAAGAAAAAAGTATGTAATGCTACATCATGTTGACAAAGCTTGGTCTTTATAAAAAGACCTTATACACATACAGTTGTTGTAATAGACCACTAGCCTTGTTGGGCACAGTTGCAAGTTTTCTTTAATTCTGAAATGAGACTCAATTTAACTTGCATTGCGTTTTGGGAAAATTCCCTCATTGTAGGCCCAGCGCCTGTGTATTATGTTTGGGGGTCAACATTTTGTGAACTAAATAGACGGACGTTTTATCAAGAATAATAACTACAGTACTGTTGGGCTACTTGAACCACATTCACTCAATTTGTCTTGTTGTTTCATAGAAGAGCATTTGTGGTGACCTGTTTTTGGGCAAATGTTTGTTTGTACTTTACTTTACCCAATAATATAAAGCTTTGCTGTAAACAATATACTAAATTACATTCTCATCAACTTTCTGCTAATGCAATTTCTACAAATCGTTAAACTTTGATTTTACTCCACATCCATTTCTCGATAACTTCAAGGCTTAGATGTTGCTAGTAGCCTATTATCGTTTCTTGCTTGGGGGCCACAAGCAGTGATTTGAAAGGCGCCACCACAAAATGTTATCTATTCAACGTTATCTTCCGCCACAAGACTGACAAAATGGCAACACTTAAGTAAGAGGAAAGCAACTAATTTTAAATTGAAATATCTTGAACTCGGGATGACGTAGAAACTTCAAATTTGATGAGAATGCATTTTAGGCTTATCTCAACAGTTTGGTCAAGAATGAAAAACTCAACTTGAATGTGCCCTTTTAAGTATACATAGCTATTGTAAGCTTTTAACAAGCTATGCAGACATACAGTAATAATATTTTTTAAGTCAATAGTACTGCAATAGCTTGTCGTTTCATTGTATTTATCGGTAACTAATACTACCATATAATTTAAATTGCACAAGCTAGATTGGAATAATATTAGCTTATGATGCCAATATCATGTTCTGGTATTGCAGAGTTACTGGTATACTGATCCATGTTCCAATTTAACTTTTTTTTACATTTCTTATGTTGCCCAATAGTCAATTCATCTCTGATGCGTTGTGCCATGTCCACAAAATCTGTTGAGAGTAACTTATATGATGAAAATTAGTAGTTGTGTTTTTAACAATGTTGGCTATGTTATTAATACTAATTAACATAGCCAATGCTGGTATAGCAATGGACATTTTAACACCATTTTTGCAGAAAAGCGTAGGTATACTTATGCATGACGTTTGTGCTTTAAAAAGAGATGGATCATTATGCTAAAGTCATGTAAAATTTTCTGTAGCTAAACAATTTTTGAATAATTATATCATTATTGTATGTAGCTCCAGTCACAACCCCAAACTTATACCCTGATCCTTTAACACTAAAATGAATGGTTGATATTAGTAGAATAATCTACCACTCCTAAGTATTTCATGTATACTTTTTGTCATTGGTTGCTCTAGCAATCATTAATCAAATCTTTCGTTATACTTGCTGTTATACACCAAAGTGTGTAACAAGTTTGTGGGGCCCATCTCTGCGTCATTGCGCCTGGAGGCGACACAGCTCCTATCTAAGAAATGTTGCAGAGGTGGCGAGCCGTTGACAACACTGTGTCTGATTTGACCGGCCCGAGATTTGAACCTCAGACCTTCGCTTCAGAGACTAATGCGTTACCGTTCTACCAACTGGCCGGTAGCAATCATTAAATGAATGCTAATATGTGTTGTTACTCATTGTATCAAAATCAGGTTTATATAAAAGAATTTTGTAATGATTTCATCATTGTTGTAACGTGTAATCCGAACTTGAATCCCCAACGGCAACCCTAATCTTTAACCGCAAAAGTTGATTTTGTATGATACTTAAAATACCTGTATCTCATACTTTCAATCCTCTGGTATCCAAAATCAACATCTTTCCCGAAGCTTTGTTACCTTTTATAGTCAACTAATATGGTATTGTGTTAGTTGTCTACAGTGATGCATGTTTTCATCAGTGCACTTAATACTGGCATAAGCTTATCCATACGTGTTTGTTGCGATGGTTAATAAGCAGTACAATCAGTTGTTATTTCACTTAGAATACAGTTGTTGATAACGTTAGCTTAGTAATAAGAGTACAGTTTTGAAAAAGTTTTCTGTGACCCTACAAATGCAATGGAAAAGGCAATTTTAGAAGTTTTGCCAAACTTGCAAAGTTCGGTTGAAGAAATTTGCACTAGCCTTAAAAATATAGGAGTGGAAGAAATAGATGATCTTAAATTTGTCATCGAATCTGATCTTACGCCCATGGTTACAACGATCCAAGCTCGAAAGCTTATACAAGCATGGAAAGTATTAGGTAGGTAATAGGTATCGTATCACTTTTTGTTACTATAGTACTGTATTTCATTTTACTAACTTGCACAAATTTGATTTTTCCCCTTAGTGAGACTTTCATAGTCTAAAACTAGACTTTACCATAACTAAACCTTGCTTTAGTATCACATCCGGTACAAAACAAAAACAGTCTAGCTCTAGCATCTTGCAATTGTATTGTTTTTCTAACGTGGCCTTTTTGTGATAACATGAACGTATGTCAGTATATATAACACCTAGTACCTGAAGAACTTGAGGTCCTTTAAGTTTATATTACGTGGTAAGAGTGTTTCTTAATATGTGTTATTTCCTGTTTTTCAGATCAGAGGGCTGACGGAGGATCATCCCAGGTAACTGTAGTGTGATAATTGGCTTTAATTGTTGCAAAATGCACACCATATGGTTATGGACTGAATGAACTTCTGCATTTTTTATTGCGCTAATTTGACCATTTTTTCCTCTATTGAGCTTATCATATATCTCGTCTCGTGTCTAATATTTAATCTCGAATATGTTTTGAAAATTTAGATCTAAATACCGTAGTGAAACTGAAGCAGCTTAAAATGATTTTTATTCTGATAAGTTATCTTTCTTTTGGAGACTTTGCTGGTTTGTTTCGATACTGCTAGGTGTAGGACTAATGCTGCGAGTTTCTGTTTCAATTAACTTGACCCAATTTTGCATTATTCAGGGCTGCCATTTATCATAAAATATTATAAAAAATTGCAAAACTCAGGAAAAATAATCATAAAATGCTCAATTGATCACAAAAGATCATAAAAAAAACCCTGCTTTTTGAAGCGTTTCAAAATCAAACATGAAAAACGTCTTTCAATTTCCACTATTTTCTGCACTAAATTACCAAAAAGAGAAATGTCTTCTCTGGAAAATTGTTGCATTTTTGTGATAACCACTTATTTCTTGCTGAAATTGTTTAAAATGTTTTTGCTTCTACAAACTTCATTTTCAAGTTTTTCAGTGGAACGATTTCTCATGCATGTTAAGAAGTAATGTTTTATCATAAAAATATCATAATATTGAAGGAAATTATCATAAAACAGATCAGCAAAACATCAATAAGAAATCATAATATTTTTGCAATTTTGATCACAAAATTTTTTTTGAGTGGCAACCTTATTTTTGATTATTGTAATAATGTTTCTAATTGCTTTATCAACCTAATGCACATTGCACAGTATTGTAACAGTTCACTCCTGATTGTGTTTTTCTAGTCATGCAGCAGTTCAGACGCAGTAGTAAATCTGAATACGAGTGATTATTTGATGAACAGAAGTGAAGCCCAAAGCTGTAGTAGCTCTGCTTCTACTTTGGCTGTTGATGAAGATGAGTATCTTCCAGCATTTAGTGAATTGGTCAAGTCATCATTGAAAAATGAACATCTAACAAAGCGAGACTTAAATTTGATAGTGGAAGAAACTGCTCAGCACATTTTATCCAATGGAGATATGACAACAAAGTTAGAGTATCAAGAATTTGGCCGAGCAATGGTGCAAAAGTACCCTAGTCTTGATTTTTCTTCGTCTCACAGTAAAGAAAAGGCAAGGGTATGTACAGATGCATTCGAATTTTTTAGATGTTTGCCAGAGAGTGAATGTAAGATATGCATTTCAGTGTGATAATATTTTTTAGTTATTTAGTTTTTGAGGCCCTTGTTTGCTTAGACAGCACACTTACTGTGTGACTTTTAGGAAGGCTTTATTTCACCGGAAATTTTTATCTAGTTTTTTATTAATTCTAACCCAAATCTAACCTAAACTCAAATTGTAACGCTAAAACTAATGCCAAACCTATCCCTAACCCAAACCCTAACTCAAATCGTAATCTTAACCCTTAAAATAGCAAATGAAAAAAGCGTGGATGAATATTTCTCGTTTTCATTTTATTCTCTTTAAGTTGAAAATTTCCGGTGAAATAGTCACTATACCTGACTTTTATATTGTCTGCATCTTGCTGTCACAATTTTTATGTTATTTAGACTTTTTTTTCACGCAAGCTTTCTGAAAAGCTTTGGAACTTACGATGGAAACGAAAACATATTGGAGAAAGTATCGCCGGCAAAAGATCCAAGATTACCATGTTTTCTAACATGGCAATCGGTATGTCCTTTTTTTAATTTTGCATTGAATTGGTGGCATGCTGAATTGCTTACATTTGATTTTGAGCTAATAAGTTACTTTCAAAAGCATATTGATATTCTTAATGCTTGAAAAGGTACATTGGTATATGATCAAGGTACCGGACTGCCGAAATTGCTGAATTGGCTGGATGCTTCACCGCTTTTGGTGTATGTGCAATGGAGAGGGCAAAGGCGTCGTTTTTGGACCTCCGTGATCGCATAATTTGAGTTCAACCCTCACACTGGTCACGTTGTTGCGTCCTTGGATAAGATACTTTACGATGATTATCTCTGCTTGGTGGCTTCGAGCCAGCAGCAAATTCGGTGGACAAAAATTCGAAGAAATGCACAGGAATATTCGATCATTGGAAGCTCCTAAGCAGGTGCGGATTCCTTCGAAGTACTGCATTTTACGGACCATAAGGCGCAGTGTCAATAAATTGGTTTGTGTTTTTTTTTCATACATAAGGCGCACCGATTTATAAGACCCAATGGTTTTTTGAAGAATATCAGGTTACCGTATAAAGTCACAATAGTGCAATTGGCAAAAGAAAAAATGAGCCTAGTGAATATTGCAGGTGCTAGTTGCTTTTACTGTAGTTTATTGCGTAAGACGGCAGTTTGTTCACATAGCAATAGTACCGGTACTGGTTTTTAGTGTGGACAATAAAGTATAAAGCACTACCTGATCCATACATTGGGTGCACCGGCTTATAAGGCGCACGATCAATTTTTGAGAAAAAAAAAACGGATATAAAGCACGCCTTATGGTCCGTAAAATACGGTAGTTAGTCAATGCAACGAAAAATGTGCGAATCTTTGAATAGTTAGCATCCGACGTGGTTCGTGACAGGAGGATAAATATGCACTTCAACTTTCCAAATCAACATAATCACGTGTGATTCTGTGCTTCCATAGGGTTACTGGGTGTCATAACCTCAGGAGCAAGGTTTTATAGTTAGCAGTTGATTCCAATGGTTTCGAACCCATGCGTGACCTGTTTTACTGGCACAGCTGTATGCTTATCTATAGCTACTAGTGTCCTTTCAAAACCTAAAAAATATAGTGAAAAACACAATTAGACTTCAAAGTGCTGTGCAGTTAACAACAGCAAAGTATTTATGCAAAAGTGAAAGAAGTATAGTGAAAAGGAATTGTAAGGCCACACTTGTTTGTGTATAGAGGAAGACTGGAGCGTTGAACGAGCCGAAAAAGTATTAGAGGATGAACTTGCCAAAGCATGGCATGACGTTGATCATTTCTTGCTTGAAAAAGCGTTTTCAAGTACAGCACAAAACCGGCAGATGGAAATTAAAAGATTGGGAGGAAATGTCAGCGCAATTATTGAAAAGTTTCCTTTACTACAGAAGATACATTATGTAAGAATTTGTAAATTCAATGAAAATATTTTTGGATTATTTAAATTAATTCAATAATGGAGAGTTTGACGTTAATTTTGTATTTTGGATTATTTAAATTATGTCAATTAAGGTTTCTAAAAATTTGTAAGACAGCATAAGTAAGTTTACGGAATAGAAATTTTGTTACAAGATGCTGTATAATTGTTTTATCATATTATGATAATGGCTTTCTATGATTTTTCATCCTGTGTAGCAGGATCTGCCTCACTGTATTTCAGATTCCCAAATACTTTTACGCCACTTATATTTTAATAAGATTTGTGTGTTTCGGAACATTTTTTTGAACTAATCATTGTGACTTCCTCCTGCATCTGTCTTTCCGAGTCCTTTTTGGATGTCCTATTTTTTTTGCCTATCTGTACTTTATAAAGACCAGTGCTTCTCTCATAATCATATATTTACCTTTTTTAGATTCGACAAGAATTTCATCGTCAACTTACATTTGACTCCAAAACGTGCAAAGAAAATTATGAAAAAATTATAAAAACTTTGAAAAAGTTGGGTAGGGATAAGGTAAGCCGTTATTTTCATTTCAGTTGAAGTAGAAGTTATATACTTAAAAATGTAAAATTCCATACTAAAGTGACAAAACTCTTTAAAAAAAATGCCATTATTTTGTGACGTCATAAGATGTTCATAAAATGATAAGTATAACGTAATCAAGTTGCCAAGAACGAAAACTAATTTAGAGGATCCAATCTAAAAGAGTGAAACAACTATTGTGATAATATAGTGCAAAATTAAGCGATGAACATTGTTAGCACTGACATTGCAATTACTTAGCGTTTAAAATTAGAAAGTTGCCAAAGAAAAAAAACAAAAACGCAAGTGTATCTGGGGAACCGCAAAAGCTCTAAGTTTCAAGTCGATGCGAATCAGTTCCTCTTTGCTGTATCGTTTCATTTTTTGAACGTATATAATATATTTATCTGCAACTTCTTAACTGTGTATAACAATGCAGGTTCAAGACAAGACTGAACTTGAGATATTGACTTTTTTGGGAAAAAGCCTACGTGCAAAGCAGACAAAAGGAGTAACACTGAAGCTGATTACTGTTGTTGATGTAAGAGTTAAAGTTGCAATAGGTTGTTTTAATCGCATGTAACGTTGTAGATGGATGTTTGTCTTTTCTGGATAGCTTTTTTGGGTTACTTAACTAAATGCAGTATATAATAGCAAAAGTTGAAAGTTCTGTAGTAAATTTTCTTAAATAGTTTTGACAGCTACAATATTCAGCTCTGCAACATCTTAAATACAGTAACTGCAGTAGGCAGAGTTTGTAGAGAATGTTGTGAAACTGCACGTGACGTTGAAATCCCCTATATATGAGCAATATTATGATGTTAACCTAATATGGAAATACGGTGGTAGAAGTATAATGTAAGGCTGATTGCACAATAGAATTATTATTTATGCGAATTTGATTTGTTCTTTTTTTTTCAGGCCGTTGCGGTGAATTTAGATTCACCTAAAACGGAAGCTCCCAGATTAATTGTTTCTATAAATCAAGCTAATGACACCCAGGCTTGGGTGGTTGCTGGGGGGTGCAGCGTTGAGCTGCAGAGTGACAAAGCCGAGGAAGGATTCTTGAACTACATTTTGGATCTATTTGCTTGTTATTACGCATGGGACTTAAGCTATCCTCAATGTTTTGAGGTACTCCATTTTTTACAAGATTATCTTTTGAACGACAATCACGAATGCTACAAGAATTCCAAGTACAAAGTATTTGAAAAGAACTTCATGAAAGCGGCGGATGCTTAACTATTTGTGTCGAATGTAGACATTTTCTTGAAACGACTTTGCTGCATGATTAATAAGCAATTGTGGCCTCATGGTGGTGTCTTTTTTGTACTTCACATTACACACTCCTCATCACTTCGTTATCTTCTATAACAATCATTTCTCTGTCTCTCTAAGCAACACCCCATTATACTACCACGTCCCTGCACATCTCTAATCCCCCATCTTGTTAAAGGGGGTGAAGCATCCAGCCAATTCCAATAATTTACAATAGTTAAAATTGAAATATAATTTTTGATACTCTTTCTCGTTTTGGGGCTGCGGTTACAATGATATTCAACAAATATAAAAGATATCCCCCGTAAAAAGTTTTTGGAAACTCTTAATTTTTTTCTCTCGGCCTAGATTTCCAAACAATACGAGGGTTTTACTGAAATTGGATATAGGTCATGTGATGTTATACTGGAAGAATAAATATTATTTAGTCCTTTTCCCAGGAAGTTCAGGCTGAGAAAACCGATTCAGGGTTCCGAAAAAGTTTTTAAGGAGGGTATCTCTTTGTGTTTGTTGAATATCTTTTTAACCGCAGCCCCAAATTGAGAAGAAAAAATTCCAAAATTATATTTCGATTTTAGCTATTGTAAACTATACCGGAATTGGCTGGGTACTTCACCCCCTTTAATTGCACCCCTGGCCCCTCACACTTCTCTAATCACAACCTCTTAATATTACCACACCCTCTACATCAATTTGGAAACAATTACGTGTGAGAGCGAAATAACAATTACCATGTGCTGTGCTGCTTTTGGAAAACGCATTTAGCACTTATAGTTGTAACATTACAAACAAAGCTCATTGAAATAATGCTGTTTTATTTCCGAATCCAATTACCCGCTAAAAATGCTTCTTTGATACTCCTTTCTAGAGAGATTCGAATGTCAAGGGTTGAAAATTCTATTTTGTACAACCCTATACTCTGCACTCAGACCCCCGCTGCTTTTGCTACCTTTGAGACCCATTGGTTTGTTTAACGCGTTTCCTTAACGAGTATATTTGAAGCGAATATTTTGGAGTTTGTTTCCAGCCCACGTTAACAAAATTCGGGTTGTGTGCCTGTACAAGTCTATACAATGGATAGTCCCCGTTTAATTTGCACCTTTCCTGTGGCCACCATTGACATTGACAATGTTATTGTAGTAGAGTTTGGTTTGTGTTCTCTGATCTGAAGCAAGTTTTGCTATTTGTGTGTTCGGCATACTTCGTTTTATATTTATTTTCGTTTCTTTTTATGCAACAATCAAGTTGAGAATCGATATACGCAGCATTAGCATTCAGACTTTTGCAAGTGTAATGTTATTTGTAGTTTCAGCAAGGAAGTCATTACTTGTTATGAAGGATAATCGTTTCCTTTTTTGTCATTGGTGAATGCTAGCATCGCTGTTATTTGGTGCAATGGTATATAAATTAGGGCAATGTTGGCGCCTCTTGATTTCAAAAAATGGGCGTATAATGCCAGATTGTTTTTTAAAGGTTTGGGCTAAAAACTACAGTCAAGTTTGAAAAGTTTGAACTAAGTTTGGATTTGGCAGCAGCCCCAAAAAGTTCATCCGGAGTCAGTTAAAATTAGCTTATCTTAATCGTTACAAAGTTAATAAGCGCTAAAAATTTCTGTTGGACAATGCATAGAAGAAGATGACATGTTGCTGAAGCAAGTTTAGACAAGTCTTTTCATGGCTATCGCAGACAAAATTTTATGTAATGGTAAAAATCATGTTTTTCCGAATAACTCAAAAAATATATGAAGATAAAACAAAATGTTCTCGTATGACAGATAAAAACATGGCTATTCCGCTTAATTTTAGTGCAAAATCAGCTTTCTCGATCAAGGCATTCTTGTTTTATAAAAATTTTCTTAAAACTTGACCCCGAATGAACTTTCGGGGGTCTGCAGCCACCCCTAAACTTAACTCAAATTTTTAAATAAATTTGACAAAAATATAGTTAGCCCAAACCTCACCTCCAACAAAAAAGCTCCGGCTAAATTGGAGGTCTAGGCGCCTGCATCACCCTACAGTGTGAATTGCATTGGGTGGTACCAGTAGAAGAGCCATCACGCTGTGTTAAGCACTTTTGCGAATGGTGCTGTTTCATCATGTGAAGGTAACCTTAACATGAATAAAAATGACCTGCTGTATTTGTGATAAGTATCGATTTTGATAGATGAAATACAATACAATGAACAGAAGATTTTAGTGCAATTAACAGCACTCAACACTCAACGATTGATCAATCATGCATAACAAACCAATTGAATTATTGAAGAGATTACTATGGTAATCAAGCTTCCTTTACCCAGTAAGGTTTTTAGTGTGGAGAACTGGAGATGCTGCGATTTTCCATTGAATTGGTTATTTTCAACGTTATGTAATACCATGTGTAATGGTTGAAATTATACTGGTGTCGTTGTTTTATCTGCATTTGATTAAGCGTGATCACTAGCACCAAATTTTTGCTTCAAGTTGTCCACGTTAAGGTTGCATTTACACCGAGATGATTTAAAGCATGATAAAAAAAAGTTTGACAAAATGTATCTTCTGGCTGATTCCCTCGGCAGAATAATATTTTAAGGAAAGGGAGCCGGCCTAAAACATTTTTTTCTGTCAAACTTCTTTCTATCGTTATGGTTAAGAACAACTTTGTGTGAATGCAATTTTAACGTGATGAACTTCAAGCAAAAACTTGGTGTTAGTGATCACCCTGATTCGAATGCAGATAAAATAACGACGCCAGTTATTTAAACATTTAATTCGCGCAATTAAACATGTTAAAGAAAAGACGTGTTTAAAAAAAAGCACTCTAAACGTGTTTAATAGGCATTGTCCGGTTTAAACATGAAAAATTTAAACGCATAAACTTGCTATTTAAACATGTTTAGAAAAATACATGTGGAGAAAAAGGCACACTAAACGTGTTTAAATTTGGTGTTTAATTTGTTTAGAGTGTAGAGTAAAGAACGATAAACTACAGAAAAAGATTCACCATCTGAACAATTTATTATTTTTGGCCTAAAAAGATTTAGGCCTAGACCTACACCTACTTTTGCATTTTAGTGATTTTAGACGGAAAAAGAGTTAGTAATTTTCGATAGAATGTCGACATTTGACATTATTACGATCAAAATAAACCAAAGTGAGTCAAAAATATAAAATTGCGGTATTAAAAAAAATTTTTTTGAAAGCGCAGCGCAATTAATCGGCAACAAATTTCAATAGCATTAGTCCGCATTCGACTTTTGCAATGTCTCAAAACAAAATTTTATTGCGCAGCGCAACTTTCATGATTGCAAAAGTTGCGCTTGATATTTCCTTATCTGTGGCAAGAAAGCGAAGAGTGACTGCTAAACGCTCATTGCTAAAAATCGCCTCTCTCATGACAGTGTCGTTTCGAGCAAGCTGGAATCATATTCACAATCTAATGTATTTGTTTTTTTTGTTCCTTTTTGAAAGCATTTTAAAATACTATTGGTGCTGCCACTTTTCTTTTTCGAAACATGCCTACTGATAGTTCAGATTATTATAGCCAAGTAGTCCGACTCTGTCTGCAAGAGTGTTAAAATCGCCACGTGTAAATGGATTTTCAAGATCTTGCAGACCAAATCCACCACACAATTGCTGAAACATTTTTAACAAAAAAAAAAAATTATTGCACGGAGGTGTAAATGAAACTTTTAGTTTCCTGCAGATGATTACTTCCGGCGCCAAAATTTTTTATTGCTGCAAGAAATATTGTAGAAAAACAGCTTCACGTGTAAATGGAGTGATAATTGTTGGAGTAGTAAAATTGCAGAAAAAACTTGCTCGTCTATTCCGTCCCTTATATTCAGTTCTCAGCTCAAACAAACATTCAAAAATCGATTTATATGTAATTTAAATCAACGATAGAGTTTAAGTTCAAATAAAATTGACTGAAATTTGGGTAAAAATTTGGGTTGCTTGACTAAAAGCTCTTTCTTTACAAGACAGATCTCTTCTAGAATGATTTATTATTATATGGCTGGTGTTAATAATAAAATTGATAAAAATCATTCATGCGCATGAATTAAAGGGTCTTTGCGTCGGTCTGACTGTTAGGGCCGAAATAGACGATCAAGTTTCTTCTGCTAGAACGCTTGCAGAAGTGTTGATGCAACTTTTTCTGTGTGTAAATGGCCTAGCAAGAATATTGTGCAATACTTGCAGAAACGTCACAGAACTATTTTCTTGTGACGTGTAAAGTGGTTTCCTGCGAAGTTTCAGAAAACTTTCTGCAGAATCGAAATAACTTTGGCCGTGTTTCAACTAGCTGCAGTTTTTTGACTTCTCGTGCCTACGTCACAATGCTCTTAACACTGTTAGGTATCGCATTGTCCTGAATTAGTGTATACTGCACAATTACTGTACTTTACCAGCAGTCTAGCATCCCTATACTTGGACAGCGTATTATGAAATAAAAGCGTTGATAAGTCATGTGAAATTAGGCCTGCATTTGAAACGTATATAGAAACCTAAATACAGAGATCGAGCAAAAAACTTTTTGGAGAAAAGTAGCGGAGGCATTGCTAAAAAAGCAAAAAGATGTAAGCACCGTATTAAATTATTTAAATAGGTAAATTACTGTTTGTTAATAATATTTTAACAATTTTGTTTAAGGCGGTTAATTTTAAGTGCAACAAATTCTGCTGTTGGTCGAGCGGTAACGCGTTCGTCTCTGGAGCGGGAGATCTGGGGTTCAAACCTCGGGCCGGTCAAATTGGACACTTTGGGGCCAACGGTTCGCCACCGCTGCGACTTTTCTTCCAAAAGAGCTGTGTTGCCTGGCGCAAAGACGCGAAGATGGGCCCCGCAAACCCGTTACACGCTTCGGCGTAATACAGCGAGTATAATGAAAGATTTGATTTGATAAATTCTGCTTGAATACTTTTTTTATAATACCTCGGTAAACACTTTCACAGTATTTTGTATAATAAATCAAAAACATTAGAATCTTAAACACATAAAACATCAGCATACATTAATGTGAAAGCTCAAATCTGCTAAAGTAAGGAAATTACCAGCTTTGCTAGCATTTAGTAATATCTGGCAGTAAAACATTTCGCAACCAGCACTTTATTAAAACACCAATGGTCAAATTCACGGTTTAATACGAGTAGTTCAATTGTTTCATTTAACGTCTTTGAAAGTCCCTTCTTCTCACCTATTTTTTTGATTCTTGATCTTAGCTCGGTGACTGCTTGGTAGAGATGAAATTTTTGTTCTTTTGATCTGGTTATCCAATCAAAATCACAATCAGTTACCAGCCCGAGAGATCTTTCTGCGCAGTCATTAACTATCGTAATGGGCACAACTATTCCTTCAGCGACAAGTATGCTTCTTCAGTTGACCACTTTTGTTCAAACTTTGTTCGTTAAGAATGCCGGTTCCTTCCCAAGCAGCAATTCAATTCAAAGGTTCATGAGTCCGCTTCACAAAATGTTTGAGTAGTTTGGCCCCAAAATCTTCTGTTTCAGGCATTTGTTGGCATTTAGAACGGCTTGGTTCTGATATTTAAGGATTGCATTTGCCATTTCCTTTTTATCACGATCTGCTACCCTGGCGCTAAACAAAGCCAGTGGCATAAAACGTTCACTCAAGTACCAAAGATGGTTTTTGAGTTTAACGTGGCCAATTTCTACCATCTTAATCATTTCTGAGTCTCTAACTTTAGTTTTTGCTTCTTCCAGCAGTTTCAGCAAATCTAGATCCCACTGGGGTGGTGCATTTGTGACGTTTATTGAACATAGCCAGAACTTCACATTGAAGAGATAAAAATGCAGCAAGATTTTTCATGGAATCAAACATCTGCGGATTTAGAAATTCTTTAAACTCTTTTCTAAAGAAAGCTATCTTGACGGTATAAATGATTTTCGCCATCTAGCGAGCGTGATAATTGGACCCCGGAGCATAAATTGGAATTGGACGCGACAATGATCCACCATGATATAATAATGATGAGTAAGTTCTTCGTGGTCTTCCCTCAATGAAGTTCGACCGGACTCATGAACCTTTGAATTGAATTGCTGCTTGGGAAGGAACCGGCATTCTTAACGAACAAAGTTTGAACAAAAGTGGTCAACTGAAGAAGCATACTTGTCGCTGAAGGAATAGTTGTGCCCATTACGATAGTTAATGACTGCGCAGAAAGATCTCTCGGGCTGGTAACTGATTGTGATTTTGATTGGATAACCAGATCAAAAGAACAAAAATTTCATCTCTACCAAGCAGTCACCGAGCTAAGATCAAGAATCAAAAAAATAGGTGAGAAGAAGGGACTTTCAAAGAAGTTATATGAAACAAACGAACTACTCGTATTAAACCGTGAATTTGACCATTGGTGTTTTAATAAAGTGTTGGTTGCGAAATGTTTTACTGCCAGATCAGGGGCGTATTTAAGAGGGGGCATTGAGGATTGTAAAATTGCATAGAAAAGTAAGCAAAATTGAGGCATGCCCCCTCCTTTGCAAGTTGGGCATGAGGATTGATCCCGCAAAGGGCATGTATTGTACGTTTCTTTCAGATATTGGGCGAGAAATCGGACTGAATTTGAGTGAAGACCTGTTTTGTTTTTGCTCTTCACCTAATTTTGGGCCAAAAGTCGGACTGAATTTGAGTGGAACAATTTCTGATTCAGATCTTTGTTTTTCCCAACTCTTCTGAAATTTTTTGCCTCCCTTTTTCAAAATCCTGCGTACGCTACTGAGCCAGATATTACTAAATGCTAGCGAAGCTGGTAATTTACTTACTTTAGCAGATTTGAACTTTCATAATAATGTATGCTGATGTTTTATGTGTTCAAGATTCTAATGTTTTTGATTTATTCTACAAAAATTCTGAAAAAAATTTTTTTCAAAATAACCCAAAAAGTAAGCTTTTTACCCCATAAATGTATTGCAGACTCATATAAATATGGTGTTTGCACAACTTTTGAGCTATGACACATTATTGTACCACCAATAATTGATAACGAGATACACGCATAAATAGGGTAAGCTCCCTGCGCTTAAGTTAAAACCCCTTAATTGGGAATGAACTACCGTCAAACGAAATCCGGTGACTCTCAAACTTCACGTGAGTCTTAGTTAGGTGGTTTGGCAACTTTTTGGAAGACTTTATGAACATCAGTGACATTTGTCCAAAATTGGTGCACCCGAATAGCAACAGAGATGCCAGGCCGGACTGGTTTCCAGTTGAAAATTTTCACGTAGTATTATTGTAAATGCATATGGGAACTGTGGATACTTGCACCTGGATTTTATTGTCAATAGTACCATTAACGGTCGCAAAAAGTAATTGTAACTACTTCATTTACTAAGTTGACTTGGCCAGAAGACAGTGAAAGGACCTTTCAGTCTTCGAGTCAAGCTGTATCTTGCGTAACGGTCTTGCACACACGGTGAAGGCTTCACACGGTCTCTTTTTCATGTTGACCGTCAAGCAAGGAAGCTGTGAATACCAAGTTCTATAGTCTTTTTTTTAACCTGACAGGGAATCGAACCCAGGTCTAACGTTTCAATAACAGACGCTCAACCTACCCTACTGCTGATTGGTCAAGAATCGCGGTACAACTCAATATTGCACAGTGCATTCGCAGTACAGTCTGTGTAGCCTGTTTCTTTGTCGAGGAAAATGAACTTCAGATGGCATTTGAAAAATTTTATCTTCAAGCATGCAATATGTTTTGAGTTCATTGCACAGCAACTGCGAGTCACCTCTGTTACAAAGCATGTTTCAAAGTGCCAAAATGTTTTGAAATGCTATCGTAAAGTCGCTACCGACTCCATTTCAAAACCCATTTAATTTAAAATCTATTTCAAATATTTTTACTTCCACTTACATATGGCCGTGATTTAATGCTGAATTGCTTTCAACGTTTTCGAGCAAAAACCTGGTCTCCGAGCAAGAGAAGAGTTTGATTATTGAAACAACTTAATTTGTGATTTATGATTTTAGCACAGTCATGTTGTTTACAGGCCAGTAAAAATTAATGACTTAATTTGACAACAAAAGCATAAAAGTTGTGAATACCGTGTTCAGTTGTATATTATGCTAGTGGGAAGTGATTTTTTGTTTTAATTTTCCAGTTTTTTTAGATTTTTAATTCGTTTATTTTTTTTATTGAACATAGATAAAAAAGAGCGTCTTCCAAAGGAGGGTACGAACAACATCGAAAAAAAGCGTAGCGTAACAATTTTTTCAAATCATTAATAGCGCATTTAACTGATTTATGCGCATTTTGCTACGAGCTTTTTGTTGCAGTAAAAGCATAGCGCAATTCCGCAATTGCGAAACAATATTTTTGTACCAAGTCCAAGCGCAACCGAACTTCTGCAATTAAGTTTACAAAAGCGCAATGCGAATTCCGCATTTTTGTAATTTTAGACGGAAAAGAAGGAAGTAATTTGCAATAACAGGTCAACATTTGACAATTTTACAATCAAAATGAACCAAATTCAGTCAAAAGTGCAAACCATTTTGCGCTAAAGTATTCCAAATGGCTATTGCTGCTACCGCTATTCTTTTTCGAAACATGCCTGCTGATAGTTCAGGTTATTGTAGCCTAGTAGTCCAACTCTTGTTAGCCAAGAGTGCTAAAACCGCCACGTGAAATGGATTTTTAGGATCTTGCAGAGCAAAACCATAACACATTTGCTGCAAACATTTTTAGGAAAAAAATAGTTGTATGCATGTGTCAATGGCGTTCTAAGTTTCTTGCACATGATTATTTCAAGCACCATAATTTTTTATGGTTACAAGTAGATTTGGAAAAAAAGGTTTTACGTGTTCATGGAGTGGTAATGATTGGAGTAATAAAATTGCAGAAGGAACTTGATTGCCTGTTTTGGCCCATTACGCATTTACGTTACATTGCGTTTACTACGTCTTCACTTCTATCGCAGTTATAAAACGTTCTTTCACCTTTTTTGAAAAACAGCTGCATCGCTCTGTAGTTTGCATCTTGCACGCAGTGCATTGTTGTTCAAAACTTTTAGGGTATGAAGACGGCGGCTTAGGGCCAAAATAGACGATCAAGTTTCTTCTGCAATTTTACTGCTTCAACAATTATCACTCCATTTAGTGGTGAAACTGTTTTTTTGCAAATTTACGTTTAGTAATAAAAAATTTTGGCGCCGGAAGTAATCTTCTGCAAGAAACTTAAAATTCAATTTACACTACGTGCAACAATTTTATTCTTTCTTAAAAATGTTGCAGCAATTATGTTGTGGCTTTGTTCTTCAAGACCTTGAAAATTCATTTTTACGTGGCGATTTTAACACCCTCGCAGACAGAATCGGACTAATTCGCTATAATAATTTGAGCTATCAGTAGGCATGTTTCGAAAAAGAAAAGTGGCAGCACCAATAGTATTTTAAATTGCTTTCAAAAAGGAACAAAAAAACAAATACACTTGAATTGTGAATATGATCCCAGCTTGCTCGAAACGACGCTGTCATGAGAGAGGCGATTTTTAGCAAGCAGGGTTTAGCAGTCACCCTTCGCTTTTTTGCCACAGATAAGGAAATATCAAGCGAAACTTTTGCAATTAGCAAAGTTGCGCTGCGCAATAAATTTTTATTTTGAAACATTGCAAAAGTCGAATGCGGACTAATGCTATTAAAATTTGTTGCCGATTAATTGCGCTGCACTTTCATTTTTTTGTTTTTTTGTTAAAACCGCAATTTTATATTTTTGACTCACTTTGGTTTATTTTGATCGTAGCATTGCCAAATGTCGACCCTCTATCCGAATTACTTAATATTTTTCAGTCTAAAATCACAAAAATGCGTAATTTACGTTGTCTGTTTTATGCTTCATTGCAGAACTTTGGTTGCGCTTTGACGTAGTACGAAAATCTCTTCCGCATTGCGCAATTGCGTGATGCTTCTACTGAATCAAAAAGCTTATTGCGGAAGCTGCGCTGCGCTTTTGAAAATATAAAATTTACAGTGCGCCTCTTGTTCTGCGCTTTTAATGGTTTAAATTCTAAAAGTCTGTTTTGCTGGGCTGCGCTTTTTGTAAAATTTAATGTGTGCCAGCATCTGGAAAATACAATTCTTTTTATTTGCAATACGTTTTTTGAAAATGAGAAACGTTATAGATAATTATGATAATACACTTCAGGCGGGACTTAATATAAGTATCTACATTTCCCATATGCATTTACAGCAATACTACGTGAAATTTTTCAGGCGGAAACCAGTCCCGCTTGGTCTCACTCTCACTGGCTACTGCCCTGTAATACACACAAACAATAATAGTCAGAAACAGGTTGATAACGAAGAGTCACGTTCACGTAAATATTGTCATCTAAACAAACCCAGCATTAAAAACATCACAAAAAAAGTTGCTATTGAAGTGCGAACCGAGGTATTATAAAAATCTAGACAAGTAGAATTTATTGCATTTGAAAGAAACTGTTTTAAGAAAAATTATTAAAATATTATTTACATCCAGTAATTTATGCATATAGACCAGTGATTCTCAACCCAGCTCTTAGAGCCGCATGCGACTCTTGGTTAGTCTTTCTGTGGCTCTTTTTAACCCATTGAAAATGAATCTGTTTGCACTGTTTATCTAAACTTTATTGAACCATTCTTCATTTTAATAATAAAACCAATAGTACTAAAGCAAAAAATTAGTCAAATTTCCTATTATTTGGTTATGAACATCGCTTTAGCTAACTGTTAAGAATAATATTGCACAATTTTGTTTGGAAGTTATAGGGTGTTAGTTAGTGCTAGCGCATTATATAGCTTGGTTTCTTAGCTTGGTTCTCATTCCCAATTCAAAATTTATTCTGATTTATACAAACTGGACGAGAGAAAGTCCCAACTTAGTTTTTTGATAGGTTGTAGAACTTAAGTTGCAGAACACCAGGCTAACGCAGTAACAAAACCAAAGGGGTCTAAAAGGGCTAGACAGCTGCGCTTCCTGTAAGGGCCAAAAAGGGCAATTTTTGTAATTTTTTTGGCAAAAATTAGCGATTTAGGATCACAATTCGCACGTTTTTGGAGCCATTTGAAACAACTACATTTTGAAAGTAATAACATACTGAAATTGCCCGGCCTCTTCAGTCCCTCTTTACTTACAGGTCGAGTCCAAAACACATTTAAACGCTAGCATTTTGGGAATAACTGTTTTCAGTAGCTTGACCTGGCTCCGCCAGTAAAGCTGAAGCAACCTGAAGCAGGTCACTTAAAAACTTAACCCAAATATGCTTGCTTTTAAACGTAGTTTGAACTTAAACAGGAAGTAAGAACGCTGAAGAGGCTGAGAAATTTATTTCTGTGAAAGGGTTTTCAAATCTGAGCAGTTATTTATTTCTTTTAGTTTCAGATGGCTCTAAAAATGTCCAAAGTGCTATCTAAATTGAGTTAAAATGGCAATTTTTTCGAAAAATTATAAAAACTGCCAAACAACTGGGTAGTGGGGGCTCCGCCCCCAGCCCTCGTCTGTGTGAGCCATAGGCAAGTCCCATTTAGCAAAATTTCTTTCGGCTTCTGCGCTAATGCTGTGATACTGATTTTTGTTTTTTAAGTTTGTTCACTTTTTAAGTCTGATCAGTTCGATTTGACCGGCCAGTTGGTTAAGCGGTAATGCGTTTGTCTCTGGAGAGGAAGGTCTGGGGCTCAAATCTCGGGCCGGTCAAATCGAACGCGGTGTTGCCAACGGCTTGCAACCGCTGCAATATTTCTTCGAAAAAAGCTGTTTTGCGCCGGCGCAATGACGCAGAGATGGGTCCTGCAAACTCATTGCACGCTTCGGCGTAAAGCAGCGAGTATAATGAAAGATTTGATTTGGTATAAAGTTTATGATATTTTATTTTTAGCTTAATGCAGTTCCCTAAAGAAACTAGCCTCTATGGACGAATAAAACATTTCAATAACTTAAAAAATAAAAAACTGCAGCAGGTGCACAAAAGTAATTAAAATTTTTCGTTTATTTGGTTTCGGCTCCTGTCAACGTTGAGAAATAAACTTTGGCTCTTGACCTAAAAATGATTGAGAACCTCTGATATAACAATGTGATACTGTGCTCACGTTTTTTCGCTCTAAGCAGTGCTTTTGTTTTCTTGGTCTCTATATTCAGGTGCCAATACGTTCCAAACTGTAGGGCTAACTCCAACTTCACTTACCAATGCTTCTATTTCATAATGCTGTCCAAATATAGGGTTGCTGGTAATGTACAGTAATTGTGCAGTGTACGAGTATATTGTCTTGTAGCAGGACAACACGATAAAGTTTAAAGCTGTCCAAGTAGGTAGGCCTATGAGTTTTAATAGCATTTTGACGTAGGCACGAGAAGTCAAAACACTTGCAGCAAGTTGAAATGCGGCCGAAGTTATTTCAATGTTGCAGAAAGTTTTCCGAAATCTTGCAGGAAGCCATTTACACGTTGCAAGAAAACCCTTCTGCAGCGTTTCTGCAATCGTTGCTCAATAGCCTTGCTAGGCCATTAACACACAAAAAGAGTTGCATGAACGCTTCTGCAAGCGTTCTTAGCAAAAAAACTTGGTCGTCTATTTACGCGCTTACTTTTGAGCAGTAGATTGAAATCGTCAAATTCTGCTGAACGTTAGAACTGAATTTATGTTCACAACAAATTAGTTAATGATTCTATTTGATTTAGATGCTTTAATATATGTTTACTAACTAAAGTCTTTGCTAAAGCCTACTGTATAATTAGTATTATTTCGTCTTAAAGTTTGTTGAGATGATGACACTGACCATCATAAGAAAACAGAAATCAATTTTTGAGTTTTGTTTTCAAT
>CAWYPQ010000126.1:0-29674 GCA_963965965.1 Trididemnum nubilum
TTCTTGCTGATATCCCACTGGAACCAGCAACATCATCTTGTTCATTTCTGCTTGACTCCATTGAAATTAGTCCGACTGAGTACAAAGTGATATAGTAATATCTGAAAATACATTACAAGTACCAGCATATTGATCGGTAATCATTTTGTGGCAGCTACGTTTTCGATCATCTAAGTCTCGATGCCGAAATAAGGCTAGCCTACTAGCATTATCAATATTGAATCGGGAAAAATATTTTTGTGGTTGCCATTTTTTATACAGCATAGAAGTAAAACTGCTATTTCACACGTGCTTGTGCATTCAACTGGAACAAACTTGCTTAAATTTTTACTACTGACTCGTTCCTTCGTATAAATATTAGCAGGTTTTAGTATAAAAAGCATTAGTCATAATGAACCTATACTGTCCGTCTAAAGTAAGAGTTTTTTTTTTCTATTGAATGTACATAAATTTTCTACATCGGCAATAGCATCAAATGTCTCTCAATATTGGTTTCCGTTACTTCCGCAGCTCTGATAACAAATTACTACGCTTCATGTTACAGCAGCATTTTACAACCCAACTTTCTTAATGTAGTTGTACAACAACATAAGCAAACGGGACTTCTTTCAGCAATCAAGTACAACCCCTACCAATAAAATAAACTCATATAGGAATTTTACTAGACTTCTGCTACATTCTGATATTTTTTCTATGAAAATATATGCGAAAGAATCTCGATTTCGCGACACTCAAATATAGCTTCCTCGTGTTCTTGGCTCGCCTGAACATTGACGAAAGTTTTTCGCGCCATAGAAAGAAAAAATTCAAAATAACACGGTTCATGTGTTACGCAGACTTTGTACTATTGTAAAAAAGTGGATTTGATTGGCTAAGCTCAGATCACATGGCTGCAGCGCGACATAAATAAACGTTGTTCCCAGAACAACATTAAGAAGGAAAGGGTTAATGGATAAAATTTAATGCCAACTGCCAACAACATATACGGAAGTAGTATAGTAAGTTTTTTTTGCTTTAGCAATGTTTAGTTGATTGATTAATGTTTTTTATTGTCCAATGAAATGAATGCAATGGTGGTGCTATCCTTTGGACAAATCCCCACTCACTTAAGAGTTGTGAGTTTCCAAGTTGTTTGATTGACATTTGAAATCTTGCCATGCAAATCTGCTGCTTCTTCAAAGCCACCAAGTAGAGATAACCATCATAAAGTGCCTTATTTAAGGATGCAACAAGTTGACCAGGATGCAAGTTGAACTCTTGATCATGTGACAGGGTAATCATAAAACGATGCCTTTAATGAAAAAAAAAGGAATAAACACAAAAACTAACTTGAACTACAAAACAATAAACTTACCATTTTTCTCCAAGGTAAACGTTGACAAAATGGCAAATTGTACAGCTTGAGTAGATATATCATTGCACTGATAAAGAGAGATATACAACAAAATGAAGCAGCAAAAAAGACAAATGCCATTTGCTTTGTACGTAAAATACCATAGGATTTCACATAATATACTTCATCATAGTTTGATATTGCTGTTAAGATTAAGATCAATAGACTGATCATCTAAAATATAAGCATAATTCATATCATGCGAGATGCATAGTTGCATTACTGGTATTCCACATTATTTAACTTTTTACCAATAGCAAAGTGGCTACAAAAAAGTTTAACAAACAAAACTAAAAAAACCTTTTAAATACCATTGTACATTAGGGTGTTGCAGTTGCCCCGACCTCTTCGGATTTTTTTCTACCTTCTTCAAAATAGGAGGTAGCCAAAGAAAATCAAGAATGCAAAGTTTGAGAAAAAAAAAGAGGTTTAAGGGTCGCACAGAGACCTTTTTTACCCAGGCTTTGGTATTTGTTTTATCTTTTGCCGCTAGATGGTGCTACGTGAAATTTTTGTTACAAATGAGTCATTGCAAAATTGAACGTTAACTTTTGGTCTTACACATTCAAAAAAACTTCACACATCTTCTAAAACTGTTTACATTTATGTTTTTTTTTTTTAGAATTGATAGTGGTCAAAATTGATCACGTTTCTGAGTTGGGAAATTGCAACAGAAACTCTATTTGACTTAGACCTACAGTATCTATTTTGGCTGGCTGTGTAAAACAGAGTGAAAGATAGCCTACAACGTTACTTTCTTAAAGAATGACGGTGCAGACTATGCTTTAAGGTTCTAGTTATTGAAATCTATTCAACTGCTGTTCTAAATTAGCTATAGTTACAGCAGCAGCTTACTAAAACTACATTTGTCATGTTTTGTTGCGTAAGATACCAGGTGCGTAGCCAGAAATTCGCAATGGGGGGCTGTATTTGGGGGTCTGAGGGCAGAGCCCTCAGCCGCCTGAGGCCAATGGGGGTCTGGGGACAAAGCCCCAAGCTGCTGGAGGCTGGGGGTCTGGGGGCAAAGCCCCCAGCTACCGGATGCACAGGGGTCTGGGGGCAGAGCCCCCAGTGCTCAAAAATTTTGCATTTTTTTGCAAAAATAACTTAATTTTAGAGCTATTTTAATAAAAAATAATGCTTTTAAAACGTGGCATAGAAATTGGCTGCGCAACATGATTCAACTGGTTGCATTAATGGGCTATATGGGAAGTGGCTAATGAAAACATTGCAGTTCTCTTGTTTACATGCCTGGTAAATCACAAAATCATATTATTCAATAAAACTCACATGGAGTAATCTATTTCATCTATATTTTATAAAGAAAAACAATTGGGGGGGGGGCTAATGGAAAGATATTTGAGAGAAGTGATTGGTAATTAACTAACACTAAATAGCCCCCCTCCCCTTATTCCTGAGTTTATAATATATTTGTAGAAAAAAACCTATGTTTGGCGTTTTTACACTAGCGATCAAATTTGATTGTTTGTTTATGGGCATTTTTAAAAGTTTTTATTGATTTGTGACTTTCATTTTTGACAATTAGCCCCCCCCCCCCTGAATATATGTTTCAAAAGATGTTTTAAATCACTTTTTAGTCCATTCCAGTGCAAAAAACAGTCTCAAAAGAGCTAAAAACGTAGTATTTTTCTTAATCTGCATTTTGGTTGACAGGCCAATGGGGGGGCTATAGCCTTCCCACCTCCCCCCTGGCTACGCAACTGTAAAGATTTGGAGTGTAGTGCAATCTACTTACTATAAGCTCTATAAAACATGAACTTTAGTAGATGTACTAGCAATGTACCATTACTAGATCTGTAAATTTTTGCAGTTGGCTGCCAGGAACTATTTCTAGACCTGATAACAATACTACCAAAAGCACATGTTTCCCACCACGAAGCTGGAACTCCAACAATTAGTTAATTATAAATGATTGAGGAAGTAAAGAAGCTGGTAGATGAAATGAAAAATTTGTACAAATGTAACTTTAACAGAACAAACAGTAGAAAAGCAAACAAAACCATTGAAAACTTCAAGGAAAAATCTCTCTCTTTTCATTGCCCTCTTTTCCGTGTGGGTTGCTGGGGCAGCAGCTTGGAATTAAGCTACCACACTTCACGGTTTTCTATCACCACCATCATTTTGCTTGGGTGAAGTCCCATGCAATTCTACCCAAGATCCTCAATGTAGTATTGATTCATCTACAATAGTTCTAGGTCGTCCAACTGTTTTTTCCCCATTTGCTTTGGCAAGTAAAGCTTGCTTGGGAAGTTCTGAGGCATTCTGTTTACATAGCCAAACCATCTCAGCTGAGATCTTTCAATTTGAAGAAGTAGCAGCTCGAGAAATTTTCGAATCTCAAGAGATGTGCACCTTGTCAATCATGTAACTCCTCTGATTTTTTGGAGAAACCTGATTTTGGACGCTTGCATTTGCGATCGAACCCTTTCAAGTCATTGCCGATTCATGACCGTACAGAGATGCAGGAGGTGAGAAGGAACAAAGACTGTTTCAAAAATTGAGAACTTTGCTTTTTTTTCGACAATTCTCGTCTCACAACAACTGAATAGTGCAAAGTTCTCATTATTGCAATTCCCTAGCCAATTCGGTTATCCAGTTCTTCGTCTTGCTTTTCATCACTCGTGAATGCAACCCCAAGATACTTGAACATGTATACTTGTTTCTGCGTCGCTCCATTCAGTAGCAACAAGCACTGATTAGGATTTCTTGAAACTTGAAATTTTGACCGTGCATATTTTTATTCCTGCAGGGTCATAAGCAGCTGCAAACTTATTTTATGTGTGCTGAAGGCCAAATTCTGTAGAAGCAGAATCAAATCATCTGCAAGTATAGCAGGCAAACTGATTTTTCAATTTCCTATCGTGGCAAACTCATCAGCCTGGTTGCAATTTCAATCCAATTCATGTAAACAAATGAAGAAGAGAAGAAACAACACGCACCCTTGCTGGAGTTCAACGCCTATGTGGAAAGCTTTGATTGTTTGCCATTTGCCTCAACCACGAAACTCTAGTCGCCACCATAGAATATCTTAGTGGCATGTAACAACTGACCATCAACGCCATTCTCCTGCAAAACTCTTTCAAAGTCAGAAAGGCAATGCATATCATACTTTTTTGAGATTGACAAAGCATACAAAATGATCTTTGCTATATTTCCCAGATTTCTCAAAAGTGAAAAAAAAACTGAACGCAACAATGAAATCTAGGTCATCAAACCTACGCCTTAACATGATTGAAAAAGGAAGAAAAAACATTTTTGCATAGCATGATGTCTAATTGAAAAACCAGGCTCAGGAATAAGGGAAAAGCTTTAGCTGTCACAGAAAAGAAACGGAAAGTATAATCAGCTTATCAATAAGATACTTTTTGTTAACACAGAAGTCTAGAATAAAAGAAAAAAAGACTGACATTGGGGTAAAAAACAATAATGAGCGTTTTTCAATTTGAAATTAGAGCCAGATATGAAACTAATCATTAAATTAGAAAAATATGCAATAATTTGGTATTAATTTTGCTTGTGGGTGTAGTTCTAAAAAGCAACATTTGATAACTTTGATTTAAGAAGTTCTCTTGTTGGTTATATGTACTAAACAACAACTCTAACAACATTTTTTTTTTTTAATCGTTTTGCGTGCTTCTGGCCTAAAGGCTACCAGCTCGGAAGCCTAGGGAAGAGCCACCAGAACGGCGACTACTTAAAACAAGCAATGCGAAAAATTGTCTTCCCCACAGGAATCGAACCTGCAGCCTTTGGATTACCGGTCCACTGCTCTACACTTGAGCTAGAGAAGATGCCTCCGCACATGCTTAATTTTGGCTATTTAAACCCAGCAACTTGCTTGTTGTATGATTGTAATAATAAGTCAATTAAGATGTTTTTTGACGTCTGCAGGCCAGAATTGATGTTTTTTGACGTTTGCAGAATTAAAATTAAGATGCAGAATTAAAATTAAGATGTTTTTTGACGTTTGCAGTTTTTTGACGTTTGTGGGAAGACAATTTTTCGCATTGCTTGTTTTAAGTAGTCGTCGTTCTGGTGGCTTTTCCCTAGGCTTCCGAGCTGGTAGCCTTTAGGCCAGAAGCACGCAAAACGATTAAAATATTAAAACTCTGGCCTGCAAACGTCAAAAAACATCTTAATTGACTTATTATTACAAACTCTAAAAGCAGTAGAAATGATCAAAAGTGATCACAGGTTCGACTTATAGTCCAAAAACATTCAAAATAAAAAAAAAAATTTTTTTGGAAATTGCGAAAATTTTGATGTCATTGTGCGACCCCTAAACATTGACAAATTTTTACGAAACTTGACCAAAAAGGTTTTTGTGCGAAATGGGGCGGCTGCAACACCCTATTGTACATTCATACAGTACAATACACAAATTTAAAACTTCCCTAAATAGCCTAAATCTAGTACTTTAACTGTTAATTACAGAAAGATTTGTCACTATAAAAACTCTTGTAAAAAAGTTACCAATGGCAATAATCAGCAAATAGAAATTTGAAAATCAGCAAAACAAACTTCTATTCTTAACTGTTTAACAGTTTCTTCTGATTTGCATCACATGCTACATCTTAAAAGCTTTGATCTTCAACAGTTAATTAAGCTTTCTTAAATTTATTGATTTTTTGGGATATAAGATTGCGAGAATTTTTTTTATTTGACCTCAGAAGTGCTGGTCTAGAGATGACTGAATTACTTGCATAGCAACTAGGCTTAAAACAAATATGTATCAGATTTACAGTTACTAAAACTTACAAATTCAACTGTCTTCAAAATTCCGTCTCTTGATTTCCAAAAACTGTGATCTACACCAACACTTGGCATTTTAAGCAAGCAATTTTATCTTAAACAGGCTAGCAAACAACAGCAATATAATAAAAGTCAAAATTGTAATCAAAGGTAGCATTGAAATGCAATTAGTCTTACATATTTGGCATATGGTACCTAGCAAAGGTCACTAGCTGAGTCAGCCAGTTAGAAAATTCTACACAACTACTGGTACAGGTACTCTAGAAAATTTAGCATCTGCTCACCAACGTAAAAATAAAACTTAGGCTACCTGTATCTAAACTAGCTTATAGACATGTAGCGTAGCCGAGGGGGGCGGGAGGGATATAGCCAGGACATCGAAGAGAAAATTTTCCAGGGGGTACAAAGGTTGATACCGGGGCCCCAAATCTTATTGGGCCCCCCAAGCCTTATCGGGGCACATGCGGTTAAATCATTTTTTGTCCGATGGGTGTAGATCTTCATTTAAAAGTGAGAGAACAACAATATTTGCACACAGTTAGGACCTAATGAAAAACACAACTAGACATAAAATTGATTTAAATCCAGCTAGGGGGTCTAGGGGAGTGCTGAGAGCTCCCCCAGCGGGATCCGAGGCAGAGCCTTGGAAGCTTTAGCACTTTTTATGCTTCTCGAAGGTAAAATACAGCATTTGATCAACATCCCAGCACCAAACTTGCTTAAATTGACAAGCAGAAAACGTGATATACATGAAAGACAGTATGTGAAGTGGGGGATGATGACATTGACACATAGGTGGGCAAGTTAATGCAAAACGTTAGCTTCGTTAACCACTAGTCCGTTAACAAACTTCACACCTCCGTTAACGTTAATCCGTTATTTTCTGCTTTAATTAACGGAAGTTAATAAAGTCCGTTAATCCGTTAACATTTTGCGTGTAATTTACATTTCGTTTTATTCACTCGCTTCTAGAACACGTATTGACGCTGTTGAGCTGATTGTAAGGAAATATTTATTGCTGTGGTGTTTTTTTTGTGTTTTGAAAGTTACATTTTCCAGTCTAATCTAATTTCAAGATAAAAACAAGTTCAAATGCACAACAAAGCTGTAAGATATTAACGATAAAAACCTTTACGTAAGTTAACAAAACTTAACGGAAGTTACTTTAGTCCGTTAACAGCACTTAACGGAAGTTAATTTAGTCCGTTAACATGAAAAAACTTTTTAACGGATTAACGAGTTAATGAAAAAGTTAGCTTCGTTATTAACGGATTAACGATTAACGGACTTGTGCCCACCAATGCATTGACACAATATTATACAATATAATGACTTTAATACTGCAAATCCAAATATTTTACTGATGTTATAAGAAGTCATCTGCAATCATAGACTTCACAAACCTAACCTACCTATTAAACTCATACAGATAGAGTGAGTTACTTATTGATAGTAGTGTAGTATGCCAACTTTGACTCCACTCTCTGAGATTGAAATGCTTTTGGATCTCTGGAAAAGTGGGCCCTCGTACATTGTTATACCATAGAATTAGAGCTCTCAAGTAAGAGAAATGTAACAAAACATTAATTTCAGTGCAAGTATATGGCTTTTGATACATTTTCCTCTTTTTTTCATCAAATCGGCCACAATGGATGCTGTGTTGCAAAAATAGCAACCAATTACCGGTACTGAATAGGCTGGTTGATATTTTTGCTGTAGGCAAGTTTGCTTACAGTGTTATGAAGCGATACCAAAACTTAACGCAGAAACCTGAACTCTTTTGGGCCCCCCTAGACCCGGGCCTGGGTATGATGTACCCCCTGAACCCCCTTCTTGCAGGCGCTGGATATAGACCCCATCGGCATGTAGAACGTGGAAAACAACACGTTTTTAGCACTTTTAAGACTGATTTCTGCACTGTAATAGAAAATAGCCTCCCCTCATTGGCAATTTCACTTATAGGTAAAGACCTTTTTTTCTTTCTCTTCATTTTAATAAGGACTCAAAAATCGCTTCAATTTGAGGTGAAGACGTTTCATTTTGCTCTTCAACTTAGTTTAAACACAAAATTCGCTTCAATTTCAGGTGAAGACCTTTTTTCTTTTTTGCTCTTTAACTTAGTTTGGACACAAAATTCGCTTCAATTTCAGGTGAAGACCTTTTTCGTAGTCTTCAACTGAATTTGGTCACAAAATCAGCCCCCTCCTCCCCATTGCAGATTTCTGGCTAAGCGCCTGCTAAATACTATGCTAGCAGAGGTGAAGTCCTCGAGGACACATTTTGAAGTAGTTGGCCTTGGCCTCAAAGCCTCACGTCCTCGAAAATTTGCCTGTCCTCAGCTCGCAGACAGCAGTATTTTTTGAATCGTCAAAATTTTGTGGAGCGCCTGAAAAGTTTTTTGGAAGACGTTTTTTTCTAGAGATTGCCTGAAAGATGTTTTTAAAGACCTTTTTTCTTTTTGAGATTGCTTGAAAAACTTTTTGAAGATTTTTTCTTTCTTTTGGAGAGCACTTGCGCTTGTGTCCTTGGTCCTTGGCCTCCAGCATTCCTGTCCTTGGCCTCGAGAGGCTCTGTCCTCAGAAGGGCTGTCTTTGGCCTCGGATTTTTTTTGTGTCCTTGGCCTCGAACCTTGTGTCCTCGACTCCACCTCTGTACGCTAGTTAATAAATATCTGAAAGAGTTCAATTAGACTCAGAATGTCAGACAACTGGTTTACTTTGCCATACACCTATAAACTGTTTTAAGCAAAATTAGATTTTACTGGTAGCTCAATCAACCAGTAGGTTAATCACCTATGGTACCAGTATAGGCTGTAGGTAGCACATGGAACGCCTAGCTAACCATTACAGGCTAGTCTAACTAAATACCGGTAGTTCTGAGTTATGAAGCAGTCATGATTAAAAAGCATCAAATCCTTCTGTAGTCGCTAACAACTGCAGCTCTATAAGGGTTGTAGCTTCAAAATCTTCTCTGCTGAACAGCAGAATCAAACTAGCCTAAATAATAACCACCCACCTAGCTGTAGTCAAACCTACTAAACTCCATAACAGAACAATCTCTCCTTTAGAAACGCCTCACAAGAGGTCGCTGCTCCCAAGCGGAATAAAGGAATGGAGCAAAAATTCAAGTCCGTAAAACAAAAGTAGGAGTTACACGGAGTTACAAAATATGGAAAGTACGGAGTTATGAGAACTTTCGCAAAAATAAACACTAGTTCAAAGCAAAAATGATCTACTTTTTCTTTGGACTCCCCCAATGCCTGACTCCGGGGCTGGGACTTCCACCACCAACTACTCAGTGGTGGGCAGTAACTAGTTACCATTGTAACTGTAACTGTAACCGTAACAGTAACTGTAACTGTAACTTCGTTACTTTTTTCAGATGTAACGATATTTGTAACTAGTTACCAGTTTAGACCACTAAAAAAGTTACAGTTACTTTTTGTACTACATGTTTTGAAGCAAATTACAGATTTTTTATGAATTCCATTCAAAATAATTGTATTACTGTACACTGGCAACACAGGACGCACATTCGTATGTCTGATCAACTATAACCTTTTATCCATATTTTCTTAACTGTGTTCACTTTAACTTTTCTATCTGCAGTTCCTCCAAAATCCGTTGATGCGAATTCTTTTGATGATGAGGGATTGAAGAAACTTTTTATTCAATATAATACTACCCTACCATCTAGTGCAGCAGTGGAGAGACTAAACGCTGTGGGCTCAGTGACGAACACTTTGAAATGTTAGCCTTTTTGAAAGACAATTAACTGATTTCTGTTTTCAAAATTTTTGTAACTATCAGTGCATATTCCTTAGATCTAGCTAGTCCTTTTCTCTTTGCGTTGTTACACAAATGCGACTTTGAAAGTTGATGCATGAAATTTAACGCTTTTATTTGGCAAAACTAGGTAAATTTTGTGACAAAGAAACATCCTTGGTTTGGTCTTAATATACTTTTGAGACAAACAGGAGTAATCTGGCAAGTGCCGACAGCCTGTTTTTAGTTCAAAATTTCAATCACTAAAAGTAACTGTAACTTGTAACTTTAACTAGTTACTTTTGAAAATTGTAACTGTAACTGTAACTTAGTTACTTTTTTTGCCAAGTAACTGTAACTTGTAACTGGTTACTATTAGAAAGGAACTTGCCCACCACAGCAACTACTAGTTGCATGAATGTAACCATAGGTGGGCAAGTTAATGCAAAATGTTAACTTCATTCACCACTACTAGTTCGTTAACAAGTTTCACACCTCCTTTAACGTTAATTCGTTATTTTCAGCTTTTATTTAACGGAAGTTAATGAAGTCCGTTAATTCGTTAATATATTTTGAGGGCAATTTACAGAGGTGGAGTCTTCGAGAACGTTCTTGGTCTCGAGGACACATTTTGATGTCCTTGGCCTTGAAGGTCAAGTCCTTGACCTTGGCCTTGGCCTCGAAGCCTCAAGTCCTCGAAAATTACCCTGTCCTCGGTTTCGAGGACAGCACTATTTTCTTAACCGTTGAAATTTCATTGGAAAACGCCAGAAACCTCGCGAAAAATTTGCGAATACCTTTTTTGTTTTCGTTTATTGGAGCATAGACGTAGCCAAGGGAAAGGGCCCAGGGGGCCCACCCACCCCCAATTGAAATTTCACCAATGACAAAAAAGTGACAAAACACTCTATTGTTTCTTCAGTTTCAGTTCCTTGTTAGCATTTTTCGCTTGCAACAGAAACTAACAACAATTTTGAAGACCATGGACCCCGGGCCCCCCTTAATTCAATTTTTACCTGCCAATTTAAACGTATAACCCGGAAGAAATGGAGAGTTTTTGTCGTAAAAGTTGCTATCTTAGGCCTACATCTAGCCTTTTTAAGAACGTAATACATTAACCAGGGCTGGATTTATCATAATATAACACAGTACCAGCTAGGGGCCCCGCGCTCAAATCGTAAGACTTTTTTTGGTCTTCACCTATATTTGGCAGAAAGATGTTGCAAAAATCTCCAAAGTGCCAGGGGCTCAGCGCGATGTAAATTCGGCCTGGCAATAACATGGTTAGTAGGCGTAACCATCTATTGTACCATTTTTCGATAACAATTCATTAATTCACCTCTACCTTGCCGGTTTTTACGCACAAAATACTTTTTAAAAAATTGCCATGGAAAATGCTGATTGAACAAATCATTGAATTTCAACTAAGGGGGCCTGGGCCCAATGGCCGAACATGTATCCCTATAACTGGTTAGTGTCATGACAAAACAAAAATCTCTAAGGAAAACCTTTGAGTGGATTATTATTTACTGCTAAAATGTTGCAAGAGACAATGCACCTTACTTTCTTCTACCTGGACAAATTACTTACAATTAAAATTTAACTCCAAATTGCAACATGTTAAATGTGTTTTGGACTTAAATTGCTAGTAAAAGGAGAATTAAACGATTTCGTTTTTTCAATTGGCTTTCAATAATGTCAAAAATTTAGTGCTTTTAAATGGCTCTAAACACTTGCGAATTGTGATTCAATGACATTAAAATAGCTTTTTTTTTCCAAAAAATTACAAAAAATCGCCCAACAGCTGGAAGCCTTGCCCCAAGACCCCCAAAGCCTCTGGCAGCTCGGGGCCCCGCCCCCAGACTCCCGTCTGTGATACGTTTGAATTACGCTAGCTTTCTCAAAACGTTTCCAAGTTAGATACTTGTACTTTTCAATTATTAGCTTAAGCCCTCTCCCTTTGCAAAATCCAGGTTAAGCGCCAACAGGCAACGATTTCAGATCTTCCATCCTACAACATTTTTGTCCGACAAAAACTTCCTCTTTTGAAAATTTTTGATGACGTCATAGCATGTGATTTGTGGTTTAGGCCTCCCCCAATCAAAAATCCTGGGTATTCCTATGAATTGGAGATCGCCTGAACTTTTTTTTTGGAGAACACCTGCGGCTGTGTCCTTGGTCCTTGGCCTTGGCCTCGAGCATTCCTGTCCTTGGCCTCGAGACGGTCTGTCCTCGGAAAGGCTGTCCTTGGCCTCGGATTTTTTTTGTGTCCTTGGCCTTGGCCTCTAGCGTTGTGTTCTCGACTCCACCATTGGTAATTTACATTCATTTTTATTCACTCGCTTCTAGAACATGTATTGACGCAGTTGAGCTGCTTGTAAAGAAAAATTTATTCCTATGGTGGTCTTTTTGTGTTTTGAAAGTTACATTTTACAGTACAATCTAATTTCAAGATAATGTAACGTTTTGTCAAAAGGACGCATCCCAATGCGGTCAATCAGCTCGGTTGCACAACCTATCGAGCTACTCTCTGGGTTGACTTATTAATCCATATGTCCAATTAATCTTTCACTTGTGGCTACGTTGGAGCTGACGCTACATCATCCCCCTCCCTTTACGCTGGCGACGGTACTCCATCGTTTCCAACCAGCGCAAGGGAGAGCGTCCAGCACTCCAACGTCCTGGCGTGCTCGCCATTGTAACGTTCGTGTTAAAAGGACACTTCCCAATGCGGTCGACCGGCTCGATTGAACAACCTATCTAGCTAATCTCCGGGTTGACTTATTAATCCATATGTCCAATTAATCTTTCTCTTGTGGCTACGTTGGAGCTGACGCTACAATAAAAATTAAGTTCAAATCAGGGCATATTCTCCATGCATGCAAGGCATGCATAGTCATTTAGCCAAAAAACAAAAACAATAATTCAAACAAGTGCATGTAAAATTTAAAACAAAATCAAAATAAGTTGCCACGTTTACAGGTATTCACTTTCAAGTCGAAGTAGTAATAACCAGTCTCGTTTAATTCATTGATTTCAGTTTTAGCCTGTTTTCAGCATATCGTTGAATTTCAAAAAATAATGGCAACACGCATGCAATTTTTAAATTGCATTCAGTGGTAGGGGTAAGGTTAGAATGAATATTACCAACCTTTTCAGTCACACCACGTGACCTGTCGAATTTTGATAAAAACTCCCTTTTTCGTCTAAATTGGGATTGAGGGAATCAAATGGAGCGTATTTAATCCCCCCAACTCTATTTCATCCCCCCAAACCCAAAATAAAAGAAAAAATGGGCGATTTACCAAAATTGGCCTGGTCACGTGATGTGACTGAAAAGGTTGATAATATTCATTCTAACCTTTTCCCAGTGGTAGAGATGGTAGCCGCACAGCGTACGCGGTAGACCAACAGCGCCGCGCAGCGTGAAAAATTCCAGTAGTTTTGCAGTGCAGTGCAGCTGCAGCGTGGAGGATGAGACGACTTCTTAGGATTAGGTTAGGACTCAGCCACTCTACCTCAGTTGTTAAATTCAGTCTCAATGTAGCCTGTTAGGTACCATGGTGTACGGGTAGCCTAGGTGTAACCTTCAAATCATAGGCCTATCGAGCGTATCTACAGTCTAATGCCCTACCAGTAATAGTAATGCAGCTTGTACCGGTAAGCTCTGAGTTGGGCTGGATAGGCTGGTGCACTAGTCGTTAATTCTGTACCGGTACCTATGGTGATACCCTAGGCCATTGCACACCGGTATAGGCTATACTGCGTAACACCAGACACTAACAGATAAGGTGATATTACTATTACAGTATTTGGCACAAGTATATAGGCTACTTACAAGTAGTAAATATCGGTACCTGCATAGAGTTTGACAATTAATAATAGTCAAACTGTAAGCAGGTACCGATAGGCCTACTTACCGGTACTACTTGTAAGTACCGGTACCCAACTTGTACCAATACTGTAGCCTGATACTGGTATCATATGTGATACTGGTTGGCCTAATGAAATACCAGTACAGAGTTGCTTACTGATGACTCAGGTACTAAGCTACTGTGTACTAGTAGTCTGGTATGATAAGTCTACCTAAGCTTTTTGACGTGTAGCCTAGTAAAGTTGAGTTTGTTGCATAAATGCCAGTGTATCACAGTTCCTAGGCTAGCAGGCTAGTGGCTATTTCTAAAAACTAAAGGTTCCATTACATTGAAAATTAAAGTTTATCATTGAAGCATTAGTACGGTATTTAGTGGTAGGCTACTGAGAGCATGACAAAATTTTATTAACTGCCTGAATCTATAGTACCAGAGTATTGTAGTGTGAGCAGTGTGTTAGGAATTTCAGATTGATAGTTTAAAATTTTTTTGTGTGATTAAAGGTAGTATCACTATCAGTCACCCAACCCCTCTCGCCAATTAACCTATTCCTGTACTGTACAGCGTAAAATAGCCTCAGATTTCACTGTTTCAAGAGGAGCCATAATGAGATGTCAGCATAGGTGGGCAAGTTAATGCAAAACGTTAGCTTCGTTAACCACTAGTCCGTTAACAAACTTCACACCTCCGTTAACGTTAATCCGTTATTTTCAGCTTTAATTAACGGAAGTTAATAAAGTCCGTTAATTCGTTAACATTTTGCGTATAATTTACATTTCGTTTTTTATTCAATCGCTTCTAGAACACGTATTGACGCTGTTGAGCTGATTGTAAGGAAATATTTATTGCTATGGTGGTCTTTTTGTGTTTTGAAAGTTACATTTTACAGTCTAGTCTAATTTCAAGATAAATAAGTTCAAATGCACAACGAAGCTGCAAGATATTAACGATAAAAACCTTAACGAAAGTTAACAGAACTTAACGGAAGTTACTTTAGTCCGTTAACAGCACTTAACGGAAGTTACTTTAGTCCGTTAACATGAAAAAACTTTTTAACGGATTAACGAGTTAGTGAAAAAGTTAGCTTCGTTATTAACGGATTAACAATTAACGGACTTGTGCCCACCTATGACTATAGCCCTGCTACAACTAACAAAACGTTACTTGAGAACGACAGCTATTGTTCTGAAAATACACAAGCGAATATTGCGAAGAATTTGTTTTGAGATCAGAAAGAACAACCCTAATTTTTACGTTTCTACAATTTGTTGGTTTTTTAAAGGAGCACCACGGGGAAGATGCATTCAATGCTTTCCTCTTTCATACGGTCCTGCTGGGATTCTCAAGTTACTATTTGCAGTTAAATAACTTAATTATGTTAAATTTTAAAAAGTATCTTTTGGCGGCCGAAACGTATGCACCCATTCATTGATAGGCATTAAATGCAAGACTATGGCGAAGCATCACATGCACTGAAACGCGAAGAAGAAATTGGCTTAAAATTAGGATTTGGAAAATGGGGAAAAACTAAAGTTTTTCGAAAAGTTACGGTATTTTCTTTTTTCAAATTGCTTTGAAAATTTAATAGTGTAATTTTTTATAAAAGTCACAAAAATTGCTGTTTTTCTAAAAATTATTAAAATTGTCGAACGGAGGAATGGGAAACTATGCCTTTTACCACAGAATCCATTTTTTTCCAAGAACTTGCGCTTGCAAGTACGGTACCTCATTTCATTTCAAAAATATAAGTTTACAGTATTTTGCAATACTTTTAGGTAATATTATAGTCGCTATGCAATATTTAAAAGCTATGATAATATTTAAAATTTTCTGTTAAAAGAAAACGTTTAACCAAACAATAAGGTTTGTGTTTGAGAAACTACTGAATAAGTGGGGTTCCATAATCAGCACTGGAAGCTTGGGCCCAAATTGATGAAATTAAGACCCTAAAATCGACCATTTCCACGTTAAGAATTTATAATTTTTAGTTATTCCCATTTCCAATTTATAAGTTACGGCCTAATCATCATTGGCGAAGCCAGGAATTTTGACTGGGGAGGCCCAAACCACAAATCAGATGCAATAACGTTATCAGAAATTTTCAAAAGAGGAAGTTTTTGTAGGGCAAAGATATTGTAGAATGGAAAATCTGAAGCCGTCGCCTGTTGGCACATAACCAGGATTTTGCTAAAGGGAGAGGGCTTAAGCTAATAGTTGTAAAGTGCAAATGCCTAACTTGGGAGATGAGTGTATGAGTAAGCTAGTTTAACGCAAACATATCACAGACAGGGTTCTGGGGGCAAAGCCCCCGGCCGCTGGACGATGTTTTGTAATTTTTTGGAAAAAAAGCTATTTTAATGCCAATGGGTCACATTTCGCTCGAGTTCAAAGCCATTTGAAAAAACTAGATCTTTAAAATTTGAAAACCAATTGACAGGGCATGGTATGGAATGGAAAATGGAATAAAATGGAACGAAAATTTCGGTATGGAATATGGAAGATGCCAGAATGGAATGGAAGGGAAGATTTCAAGATTGGAATGGAAGACAATCTTCCATACTTCCATACCAATTCCATACTAGATTTCGTGTATTGTATTTATAGAAAAATACATACCGATGTCGGGTAGTGATAAATAATATTGTCGCAGAAGTATTCAACTACGCATACGCATATTATTTGTCGACAAATCGCGGTAGTTTGGTTGTATGCATTGCGCAAACAGTGTACATATTGCATCATTGTAAGTACATTGCAATTTAATTGCAGCATTGATGTAACAGTTGACGACCTTGATAGATTTGACTCGTAGTTTTTTATATTTTGAGGCTGACAATTCGCCCAGTTGTTTTTTTTTTTCTCACATCGTCACGAAAACTCGTATTTCCCATTTCATCCCCGTTTCAGCTTAATTTTAATTATATTTTTAGTTTTTAAGCTTATAGTAATTCTTTTTGGTGTTAAAGCTTGGTATTTCTATTACGGTAAATGTTCTAGTTGATGTGAGGGCAAACTTGTACGGTAATCATTAAACCATAGGCATAGCCAGAAGGACCGGGCTCTTTGCCTCCCCCCCCCCCCAATTGAAAAGCTACCAATGATAAAAATGATGACACAAACCTATTTATTCAGTTTCTTTTAGAATTTTTGGCGTGCAACAGTGCATGCGTAAAACGACAATTAGCAATTACTTAACATTAATATTGACAACCAGGGGGCCCATGCCCTGTCAATTAAAATTTTTACCAACCAATTTAAATGTATACAAGCCGAAAGAAATTCAGTGTTTTTTTTCTAAAAGGTGCAATCTCAGGCACTCATCTAACTTGTTTATGCAATAATATGTTTTAGGCCTCCAGCTAACTTTTACATTACAATACCATGATTAGTAACCATTCAGAGGCGTCGCTAAGAATGGTGGCACTAGGGGCGGGATTTCGTGGTGTCACCCCTGAAGACAAAAAAAAAGGTCTTTGCTGCAAAACGAGTTGGTTTTCAGTCCGAAAGTATGTGATGACCAATAAAAAAAAAAAAGGTCTTTGCCTACCAATCAGTGGGTTTTTGGTCTCAAAAGAAAAAAAAAAAACAAATGGTGACGCCCGGGGCGGCCCCCCCCCCCCCGCCCCCCCCCCCCTCCCCCCAACGACGCCACTGTAACCATTTATGGCATTAATGTACCAATGTATCAACTGTAAATAACTTTAAATTACCAACTTTAAATAACAATCCACCTCCATCTCGTCAGTTTTCACGCGACAAAACGCTTTTGAAAAAACCTAGTTAGGGGAAATGTTTATTGAAAAATTATTGAATTTGGATCAAGGGTGCCTGAGCCCTTGGTCGTACATTATATTCCTAAAACTGGTTATTTTCATGACAAAACAAAAATCTTTAAAGGCAAATCTTCGAGTGCATTATTTAATGCTAAAAACGTTGCAGAAAGCAATGTACTTTGATTTCTCTGACTTGGGCCAAGTCACAAAATTTAACCCCAAAATGCAAGATTTTAAACGTGTTTTGGACTTGACCTGAAGTAAAGGGAGTGATATTTTCAATTGGCTTTCAAACATCAAAAATTTTGTTCTTTCAAGTGGCTCTGAAAACGTGCGAAATGTGATCCGAATCGCATTAAAATAGCCATTTTTTTCCAAAAAATTGCCCCAGCGGCTGGGGACTCCGCTCTAATTTGCTCACCACGTCTCCCAATTTTGATAGAACAAAAAAATTTTAACTTGCGGTTCTAGTCCTTCCTCTATAGCAAATCCAGGTTGCAAGCCAAATCAGACGCCCAGCTTTTGATCTTTTATTCTTTGTCCCATAAAAAGTCTCTCTTTTCAAAAACTTCTGATGACGTCGCTGCATGATTTGCGGTTTAGCCTTCCCCCAATTCAAAATCCAGGCTACGCCTATGCATTAAACCATGTGCAATATGCATACCAGATACCGGTCGTTGCACCTTAGTATTGTTGGCGCACCTTCACGAGCGGCTGCTTACTACATTGCAAAGGTGCCAAGCAACAAAATATACGTTGTATTGCTTCCAGTCTAAAATTTCTTTGGTATGGAAGTATGGAATGGAATATGGAAGAAAACTTTAGCATGGAATGGAATATGGAAGAAAATTTTAGTATGGAATGGAAGATTTTTGGTATGAAATGGAAATGGAATGGAAGAAAATTGCCAGTATGGAATAAGAAAAAATTGTCTTCCATACCATGCCCTGCCAATTGATCAAATCAAATTTTTCATTATACTAGCTGTAATACGTCGAAGCGTGTAACAAATTTTCGGGGCCCTTCTCCGCGTCATTGCGCCCGGGCAACACAGCTCCTTTCAAAGAAATGTTGCAGCGGTGGCGAGCCGTAGGCAACACTGTATCCGATTTGATCGGCCCGAGATTTGAACCTCAGGCCTCCCGCTCCAGAAGCGAACGCACTACCGCTCGACCTACTGGCTGGTGAAAACCAATTGAAAAAATTAAATTGTTCCATCCTTCTTTTATAGTAATTTAAGCCCAAAACACGATTAAAATTTTGCATTTTGGAGTTAAATTTTAATTGTAAGTGATTTGGCCCTGGAAGGGGAAGTAAGGTGCATTGCCTCCTGCTTTATTTTAGTACTAAATAATAATCCACTTGAAAATTTTCCTCGGAGATTTTGGTTTTGTCATGAAATTAACCAGTTATAGGAGTACATGAGTAGTGTACTAGTGTCTTCCACTTCAATCAGTCAACTAATCACAAACAAGAAATATCTGGAATCGATGGCTTAATAATTCAACAGACCAAGGGATTACGAGTATGTGCAGATAAGCTGGTAATTTTTTAATCACAATCGGGTAGGGTACTTTTGACACCGGATGGCACTGTAAATTGGTGACCCCGACGTCATGACAGTGTTCGCAGCCTTCCTCTGTAACAGGGGTTCTTGACCTTTTCTGTCTCGTTTACCCCTTGCCCAATAAAGTATAATATTTACCAGCATCTATTAGCCTTTTTTGTCTTCTTTACCCCTTGCCAAAGCAATAAAATGAAATTTACCCCCCCTTTTAGCGGTTGATAAATTTCTTTGAGTTTTGCGTCGATCTCAAAGAAAAAAGCTCATCAGCACCAAATTCTAAGATTAGGGGTGATCTCCAAAAAAAAGACGTTTTTAGTCAGAGAAAACACCAAATTCTAGGTTTATTAAGGTGATCTCCATAGGTGGGCACAAGTCCATTAATCCGTTAATAACGAAACCAACTTTTTCATTAACTTGTTAATCCATTAAAAAGTTTTTTATGTTCACGGACTAAATTAACTTCCGTTCAGTTTCCTTAACTTACGTTAAGATTTTTATCGTTAATTTCTGGCATCATTCATTCATCGTATTGGTACAAACCTATTTGCACTGATAACACTTGTTGCGTATTAGCATAAGTTTTATAGAAGAGAGCGAAGAAAGGAGCTCTTTTTTGTGGCAAATAATAAGCTGCAGCCTCATAAGAATTTTAATTATCGCTGTTCGCAATTTCCACAGATTTTCCGATCGCAGCTTTGTTAGTGCATTTGAACCTATTTTTATATTGAAATTAGATTAGACTGTAAAATGTAACGTCCAAAACTCAAAAACACCACCATAGCAAGAAATTTTTCCCAACAATCAGCTCAACAGTGTCATTACGTGTTCTAGAAGTGAGTGAATAAAAAGACATCTAAATTACACTCAAAATGTTAACGAAATAACGGACTTTATTAACTTTCGTTAATTAAGCTGAAAATAACAAATTAACTTAAACGGAGGGGTGAAGTTTGTTAACGAACTAGTGGTTAACGAATCTAACGTTTTGCATTAACTTGCCCTCCTATAGTGATCTCCCAAAAAAAAGGTCTTCAGGCGGAAACCAAAACTATCTGTCGGCTTCGGATTAATTTTCGGAGCTTTAGCAACGAAAATGTGGAGGAACTGCAATCCCGTGCAGCACAATCACTTTTTTACAACTCAGCAAATTTACTCCCTCGACCGGGGAAATTTACCACCAGGGGGTAAACTTACCCCCGGTTTTAGAACCTCTGCTCTACAACCACTGAAGATGGCGTCCCAGCCACCCAACCAATGAAAGAGGGGAGAAGCCTGTAATGTCATATGCTACAATCAGTCAACTAACCACAAACAAGAAATATCTGGAATCGACGGCCTCATAACACAACAGACCGTAAAATCACTTAGGCTACGCAGTCAAGCCGGTTAACCGCAATCGAGACGCGTCCTTTGGACACCGGATGATGCTGATTATTTTCAAGAACAATGAAAATTCGGGTCAAGGTCGTTTGCACTTTTTTCACTCTTTCAAAAAAGGTCGTTTTGCACTTTTTTCACGGGTCAAGGTCGTTTGCACTTTTTTCACCCTTTTTCAAATCCTGGCTACGCGCCTGTATACGGGTGACAGAGTTGTAAGTCGGGCCGGGCTTTTCGGGTCGGGTTCGGATTCAAACCGGTTCGGGCCTGAAGTTGACAAATTATCGGGCTTAATTCGGGCCTGAGACGTACTTTTTGTTTTAGGTGAACAAAATTATAATCAAAATAACTTGGCAATATTGCTAAATTTTCCAGACCTAACATAACTTTCGGGGTTTTTCGGGCATGATTTGGGCTTCAAATTAGTTTTCGGGCGGGGTTCGGGCTTATATTTTCGGGTTCGGGTCGGGTTCGGCCTGAACTAGTCGGCCCGTTTACAACTCTGACTGGTGTAGTCTTCTGTTGTACGCAAAGATGCTAAAAGAAACAAAAACTGAAGAAACAAGGCTTTTTGTCACATATTTATTATTGGTGGCATTTCGATTGGGGGGGCCCAGGCCCCCTGGCTACGCCGATGCTTATCATTACCACGATACCGTTACGGAATGTAATCAACATTCCATCTTCAAAACGACATTCAAAACGTCTAAAGCTTCAAAACGACATTCATTATTTTTAGAAACTACAATTTTCGAATTATTATGAAAAACTTAACGAACTGCAAAATTTTAAAGACTTGCACACTTAAAAATAATGGAAAATTTGCCGATCATAATTTAGAAATATTGTTTTCTTGGCCTTGGTCCCAAAGGTTGTGTCCTCAACTCCACCTCTGATAATCATATACATTACCATAATAATAAGCATATCATTTGCATATGCATATCATTTGCATATATGCATATCATTGGCATACCATAATTATACGCATTGCATAAATGAATTATCTCTTAAATGGATTCTACTTGAATAAGCATTGTATTTTTATTTGATAATTTAGATTTTACGTCATTCAGACCATAGACTCTTTATTAGTTGACTGGAAAATGAAAGTTTTGTCTTTTTTTTTTCACTAGTCATTTATTCTCGAATATCCAATTCGTCCTATCAGCGTGACTATTTCTTCACGATTCAATCGTTCTACGAATATGTTCAATCAAACCAGTTGAATACGCGTGACCAGGGGCACGGTATGGAATGGAATGGAAGACGATTTTTCAATATCTCATTCTGGCAATTTTCTTCCATTCCATTTCCATTCCATACTAAAAATCTTCCATTCCATATCCCATTCCATACCAAAATTTTCTTCAATATTCCATACCAAGGTAAGTTTAAATCGAAAGCAACGCGTAATTTGTATTGTACTTTTGCAACGTTAAGCGTATCTTTGCGAGTAGTCTCTCGCGAAGGTAAGCAGTATGTTACGATGCATCTCATCCCATATTTAAAGCTTTTTCGCAATGAGCTATCATAAATTCACTCAGCAAGAAAATATCAACCACTTAATCAGCAGACAATAGGTTGACCGGTTTGCACTGGGTTTAATGATTACAAGTTTGTAATCACAACCAACTGTGAAATTTGGCATAGCCAAACTGCCAAAAACATTTTACAAAAATACCGAAAAAAAAAGTTTAAACGCGAAAACAACAACAATAAAGAATTAAGCTCAATATAGGATCGAAAACTAAATACAAATCTTTGTTACGATCATAGATCCTACGATAGAAGAAAAAGTTTTGTCACTTGGCAAATTCGGTGCTGTTGCTGCGGTGGGCCAGGGGGGCCTTGCCCCCCATTTTGGTTTACAAAAAATATTTTTTTTCGAACATCATGCAACGACAAGAAAACCGAAAATGATGCAAAAAGAAATACGGTAATAATATTCCATCCTACCAACTTGACTAAAGTTACCTACATTAGCAGTATATTGAAGTTTCTAAACACCAAAAGTTTAGTGGTTAAAGTTCCAAACACCAGATTTAACATCCAAAGTTTACACCTCTAAACCTAATAGGTCATCAACTAATTAGCTAGTCATATCAATTTCAAAACCACGAACGTTTGCATTGTATTCAATTTAAAGTATTCTAAGCCCGAAGCTTGTGTTTTGCAAACTATGAGTCGGGAAGCACAACAGGCGCCTAAGCGTTTAAGGATATAGTGGTGCAACTACAAGGACAAAGAGGGCTTCAACCTACCCCTCCCCCTTAGCCCAGCCACTTAAAAAAATTACCTCTAAAATACAAGCGTTTAAACGTGTTTTAAATTGACCTGTATGTAGAGGCTGAGTTGGCTGGGCACTTTGATTTTTCTACCGGCTTTTAAGTCTTAGCAATTTAATTCTTTCAAATAGTTTCGAAAACGTGTGAAATGTGATCGAAATGGCGTTGAAATAGGCTAGTTATTTTTTCTCGAAACATTAAAAAATCGCCCAGCGACATGGGCTTCGCCCCCAGACCCCCGTGTACATGACATGATTGAGTTGCACCACTTTGCTCAGGCCACCCAATCGAGGCATTTTTCAAACATAAAATTTTAACTTTCAAGCCCCTCCTTTGGCAAAATTTTGGTTGCACGCTTGATTATGGATGCGTCGGAGAGTAGAAAACTACCGGTAGACCAGCAGAATTGTTTATTTCGTTTTTTAAAAGACCAGCTGTTTTCGTTTTTTTAGAGCACACTCAAGGTTGTGTAGGTCGCAGTCACTGCTGCAGATGGACTTACATGTCTCTGTTTTAGACATGAATACAGAATTTTGAAATTGTGCATAATTTGCAACCGTACAAGATCAGCTTTAAGATCAAAAGTTTAGTCTAATTTGGTGCCCCCCTCGCTTCGTTTGCTCCGGCGACGGCACTAGGCAAATTGTCATCTCAAAGCAAAAATTAAGCCTGCCAGCATCAATGCAGCTGCTAATTGCAATGAACATATTCTATGATCTGATGACGCAATGCCTACACTGTTTGAGTAATGTCCATGACCGAATTACCCTATTAATTTGTCGACAGATAATAAGCTGCTAAACGCTTTTTGGTTATCACTATCCGTATATATTTTTCTGTAAATGCCTTGATCTAAATCTAGTATGGAATTTGTAGGGAAGTATTGAAGATTGTTTTCGATTCCATTCTTGGAATCTTCCATTCCATTCTGGCATCTTCCATATTCCATACCGAAATTTCCTTTCCATTCCATTCCATACCATGACCTGCGCGTGACCGCAAAAAAAACCTTCGCAAAAAACAAATTTTTTTTTTCTTCAATGCTCTTCTGTTTTTTCCACGCGTCTGTTTTTAGTCTACTAAATAAAAGAGTTCGTACTGTAGTGAATTTTAGCCCTGAAAAGCCCATACGATCGAAATTAACAGACTGTAGGCATGATAAAATTGCGGTGGTCTGTAACAATAGTAGTTGATATCACTTTCCTTTGATTCGTGATTTAGCACTTTATTTGGTTTGGCGACCCTACTGCTGATAGCCGGATACTGTTAGCTATATATTTTTATCTTACATTGTTTATACGATCAAAAACATGGAAGTCTAATAATACCAATTTTGCTAGTCTTTTTGTCAAACAGTGTAAAACTTTATCAAAATTTACTAAGTTGTTAACTAAACATTTACAGAATTCAGATAACAGTTAATCAAGATAATGAAAGTTAAGTTATTATATAAATTAGAATCTAAATCGGTACTTACATACTAAATGGCTATAAAATAATAAAAACTAGATTGGAGTTTGCCAGCAAACCCAGTGAACGACCGACGCATACCTAATGCTATGACGCGCAAAAGTACTTTTTGTCTACCGTAAAATCACCAATTATTCAAAAATATCTGATTATGGAACCTCCAGAAAAGTGGAGTCAAAATATTTGTCTGTTAAATATCTCCTGATATCATCAAACACTGGCACCCTAGCTTGAGCCGTTCAAAAATTGATTTTTGGGGGGGTCCATTTGGGGTCCCTGAAGGAGTGGCACCCCTAAACTATGTCAAAATATTTGTTTATTAAATATCTGCTGATATCAAAACAGACTGGCACCCAAGTTGAGCTATTCAAAAAATTTATTTTTAGGGGGTCCATTTGGGGGGTTTCCGGGGGGTGGCACCCCCAAACTACGTCAAAATATTTGTCTGTTAAATATCTACTGATATCAAAAAAAAGTAAAACTCTAGCTTGAGCTATTCAAAAAATGGATTTTTGGGGGATCCATTTGGGGAAGTCCCCGCGGGAGATGGCACCCCCAAACTATGTCAAAGTATTTGTCTGTTAAATATCTACTGATATCAAAAAAAGTAGAACTCTAGCTTGAGCCATTCAAAAGATTGATTTTTGGGGGGTCCCCAGGGGGAGTGGCATTCCCAAACTATGTCAAAGTATCTGTCTGTTAAATATCTACTGATAGCAAAAAAATAGTAGCACTCTAGCTTGAGCCTTTCAAAAAATTGATTTTTTGGGGCCCCATTTTGGGTGGGTTCCCGGTGGAGTTGCCCCAAAAAATTTTGGGAGACAAAATTGCGTTTGCCGCTCAACAACTTTACACAAAAATTAGATTTCGATGTATTGTGGTTTGGGAGAAGAAAAGCGTACAAAATTTCGGAAGAAAAAAAAGGAAAAAAAAAGAAATAAACCTCATCGCGGCCAAAAGTGAGTTGGTTGGGATGAAAGGGTAACTTGAGACATACAACCATATGAAATATTTTTAGCCGCACTTAAGCCGTTTTTGACTGAGACCGCTTTTTACGCCAAACTTGCGGGGCGGTTTTCGGGTTCTAAAACCAAAGTTACGAGACCTTTTGCCTCGAAATTCTGTACAAACATACAACTCATTAATCTCAATCTGCTGTCAAAATTTCATGTAGCTAGACCAAAGCGTTCTCGAGTTATAAGCAAAAGTCTGAAATTTCGCACTCGTTAGTTGGAAAATGGCCGCATAAAAACAGAAAAACATGCGACGCGAGCGTCGGTCGTTCCAATAAATGGGAATTATTGGCTGGATTACATCTTCTATGACGTCATTAAAAAATATTGAGGACTAAATCTTTGTGTAGTGTGTATGCTGTTGTGGTGTTTGTAAGTGCTGTATGTGGAATACTATCAGGTGACTATGTGTGCATGAATGCCCACTTAAAATAAATTTAGTAGTGTTGTTAAATTGTACATAACCGTTGCTTTTGCTTGTAAATATTTGTTGCCTTTCTTTTTTTGTTTTTGGTGCACCATAACGTTTGGCGTTTATGCTGCTTCTATTTGTGCTATTCTTTACTTCATGGTATACTTCTTTTCAGAGGTGGAGTCCTCGAGGACGTCCTTGGCTTCTAGGACACATTTAGAATCCTTTGCCTTGAAGGTCAAGTGCTTGGCCTAGAGTCCTCGAAAATTTCCCTGTCCTCCGCTCGAGGACAGCACTTTTTTTTGAGTTGTTGAGATTTTGTAGATCGCCTGAAAAAAAAGTTTTGAAAGACGTTTGTTTACTGAAGAACGCTTGAAAAAAATTTTTGAAGACTTTTTTTTGGATATCGCCTGAAAAAATTTTTTGAAAACCTTTTTTTTTGGAGAACACTTGTGCTTGTTTCCTTGGCCTAGCATTCCTATCCTTGGCCTCGAGAGGGCTGTTCTTGGCCTTAGCCTCGGATTTTTTTGTGTCCTTAGACTTGTGTCCTCGACTCCACCTCTTTTTCTCTTTTTTTTACGTACTGCCTAAAATAAAAATAAACAAAAATAAACTGAAAATGATTTGGTAAAATTTGAAATTACTGTGATTCAAGGTCTATTTAAAACTACTGGTTACAATGGTTAGTCGGATCCATAAGCCGCACCATAAGTCCTTCTTGCCGTCAAGCCGGAGATAAAATAATTCTTTTAATGAAATCGTTCCAAAGTCAATTGTGCAATTGCGCATGTGTATCAAAACTGCACACCCGAAAGCAGGGATGTGGAAGCGGAAGCGATGGAAGCGGTTAATTTTTTGTGGAAGCGGAAGTGGAAGCGCTTTGATGAAAGAGATTGGAAGCGGAAGCGAACTCGGAAGCAAAAGTGTTGAAAAGGAGCTGGAAGCAGAAGCAGTTTTTTTCAAAATCAAGCGCTTCCGGATTTTCAAACTAGCTACAACCGGTGGGGTAAAATGTAACTACAATACTATTATTCATTGGTGGGCAAGTTAATGCAAAACGTTAGCTTCGTTGACCACTAGTCCGTTAACAAACTTCACACCTCCGTTAACGTTAATCCGTTATTTTCAGCCTTAATTAACGGAAGTTAATAAAGTCCGTTATTTCGTTAACATTTGTTTATTTACATTTCGTTTTATTCACTCGCTTCTAGAACACGTATTGACACTGTTGAGCAGATTGTAAGGAAATATTTATTGCTATAATGGTCTTTTTGTGTTATGGAAGTTATATTTTACAGTCTAATCTAATTTTAAGATAGAAATAAGCTCAAATGCACTAACGACGCTGCAATCGGAAAATCTGTGGAAATTGCGAACAGCGAAATTAATAGACCGCTGAGGCAGCAGCTTATTATTTTTCCACAAAAAAGAGCTCCTTTCTTCGCTTTCTTCGATAAAACTCGTGCTAATACGCAACAAGTGCTACCAGAGCAAACTGGTTTGTACCGGTACGATGAATGAATGGTGCAAGATATTAACGATAAAAATCTTACTGGAAGTTAACAAAACTTAACGGAAGTTACTTTAGTCCGTTAACAGAACTTAACGGAAGTTAATTTAGTCCGTTAACATGAAAAAACTTTTTAACGGATTAACGAGTTAAGGGAAAAGTTAACTTCGTTATTAACGGATTAACGATTAATGGACTTGTGCCCACCTATGATATTATTTCTAGGTACATAACAATGTGAGCAAAATTTCCATTTTAGTCACTGCCATAATGTTCAACATTTGTGGTGCCTTGAATTATTGTGATTTGTAAAGAGCCAGGAACACACCGTCTTTGCGAGAGATCTTGGGTGTGATGTGATCAGTGGTGTAAAAAGTACTTGAATCAGGGTGTCGAACCGAACCTGAACTCGAACCGTAAACCCGAATGAACCGTTTCATTTTGGTGAACCCGAACCGAACCTGAACCAGCAAAATTTTACTTCAGTGAACCTGAACCAAACCTGAACCCTCAAAATTGTGCTCAAGTGAACCCAAACCGAACCTGAACCCCTAACAAAAGTAAGAATACATTTTTCCATATCCGGATGCCGCTGGCGCTGATACACGCACAATAAGAGCAGTATTGATCATCAACAGAATCAGCAATTTCTCCTTTTTTTTTCGGGACGAAACGAGTAACGACAGTTAAATTTTAAGTCAATGAACCCGAACCGAACCTGAACCAGTAACATTTTACTTGAGTGAACCTGAACCAAACCTGAACCTCGAAAATGCTGCTCAAGTGAACCCGAACCAAACCTGAACCGCTAAAATATTTTGAGCCGGAGCTAAACCCGAACCCGAACCGTTATTTGAAACGGTTCGACACCCTGACTTGAATATTGCAAAATCAAGTAAAAGTTTCGTTATCGACGAAAAAACTACTTGAAGTAAAGTACAAAGCACTGATCAAAATAAGTACTTAAGTAAAAGCAAAAAGGTACTCAAGCACAAGTATTTCTGAAAGTATTCAAGCAAAATAAAAACAAACTATTCAATCGACGTATGACAACTGGTCGACTATCTTCACATCACTGCCACAAGCGCTGGTCGTCTAGACCCTCATTCTGTCAAGAAGTCATGAATTATTAAATGTTCCAAATTTTTTGTTATTACATTCAAGACAATTAATCAAAAAGAACAACAACAAAACTTCGAGATTAGAAAATTATGAAGCGCAGAATTTACATGGTTTCATTTCATAACGTCTTTGCTTAAATACTCATTCACTGTCATTATTAAATTAACATGCTAAAAAGCATAGATGGGCAAGTTAATGCAAAACTTTAGCTTCGTTGACCACTTGTCTGTTAACAAACTTCACACCTCCGTCAACGTTAATCCGTTATTTTCAGCTTAATTAACGAAAGTTAATAAAGTCCGTTAATTCGTTAACATTTTGCCAGTAATTTACATTTATTTTTATTCACTCCCTTCTAGAACACGTATTGACGCTGTTGAGCTGATTGTTGGGAAAAATTTATTGGTGCGGTGGTCTTATTGCGTTTTGGAAGTTACATTTTACAGTCCAATCTAATTTCAAGACAAAAATAAGTTCAAATGCCCTAACGACGCTGCAATCGGAAAACCTTTAAAAATTGCGAACAGCTATAATTAAAAGATTTATGTGGCTGCAGCTTATTATTTTTCCACAAAAAAGAGCTCCTTTCTTCGCTCTCTTCTATAAAACTCGTGCTAATACGCAACAAGTGTTATCAGTGCAAACTGGTTTGTACCAGTACGATGAATGAATGGTGCAAGATATTAACGATGAAAATCTTAACGGAAGTTAACTGAACTTAACGGAAGTTAATATAGTCCGTTAACAGAACTTGACGGAAGTTAATTTAGTCCGTTAACATGAAAAAACGGATTAACGAGTTAATGAAAAAGTTAGCTTCGTTATTAACGGATTAACGATCAACGGACTTGTGCTCATCTATGCAAAAAACAAAAACAATGCGAATGTGTCTTATTGGTGTATAATCTATTGTATCTACAGGGTGGGGCAAAACTTACGTATCATAGCTAATTTAGTGGATAATTTGCAATAAATTTTTTTTGGATTAATTATTAAATATTATCGCGGATTTTTTTGAATTGAATTTGTTTTACATGTGAAGACAGGCAGAAGCCTAAAAGACATTACGTCACTAAATTACACAAAATTGCTGTTGGTAGCCCATTTAAATAGCTTCGGGTCTCTGCTGGAACAAAATTGATCATTATTGGAATGACCGACGTTCGCGTCGCGTGTTCCTTTGTTTTTACTCGGCCATTTTCCAACTAACGAGTGCGAAATTTCAGACTTTTGCTTATAACTCGAGAACGCTGTGGTCTAGCTTCATGAAATTTTGACAGCAGATTGAGCTTAATGAGCTATATGTTTGTACCAAATTTCGAGGCAATCAGTTTTGTGAC